>JAIPRM010008735.1:0-15539 GCA_025469315.1 Stegophylla sp. TES_Ste_2020
AGCTTTCGCTTTCTATTTAATTTAATTTTTCTTCAATACCAACGTCTACGTTTAGATAAACGCTTCACAAGAATTTGGCGAAAAAAAAACAACTTAGAAACTATCTTTTTTTTTAGTCCAATCTGTATAAAAATTTAAATATAAATAAACAATAATATTATGAGAAATATTTTGGTGCAAGAAAATTCTGAAAATGTGAAAAAATGTTTTTGAAAGTTATTTTCTAACACTTTTTCTTCTCATCAAAATTTATTTTACTTTTCTCTGTTTATAGTAAAATACAAAACTAGCGAGTAAAAAATATATTTTTTTTTTGTTCTAATTACAAACTTTATAAGTTTTAAGTAAAATCGTCTTGAAAAAACTGAAGCTCCACTCAGAAATGTCTTATTGAAGAAATTATTTATCGTTTCTTTAAAATTCAATACACCAACAAGAGTATCCCACTCGAAGTGAAGCGAAGAATACCCAAAGTGTGAAATACATTCTTTTTTCTGTTGTATGTGTTTATTTAATAGTATTATTTTAGTATTTTTTTTAGCATATGTTTCCGTATTTTTACTAAACGAAATGCATATTTCATAATATACTTTATTGCATATAAATCCTAGCTAAGAAAGAGTTTGATAATAATTTAATATTATTATTTTCAATCATAATTGAGATCGAAACGTGTCTGTACGAAGTGACGAAGACGATGGCAGTTTTCCGAAGAGAGATAAATGATCAAACAGTTCCTTATACCTACGCGCGTACAATACAGACATTCGATGTATAAAGCGAAACACGAACCCTACATCAGAAACACGTCTCTCCAGCTTTTAGAATAATTGAGAGTGAGAGTTTTTTTTCATTTTTTGTTTGCACAGCAGACTCCTTATATATAAGTTATCCAAACAATAGTAGGCTCGGATTTTTTCACCGTCTATTCCCGAGACACGTGGGTTTGAATCATAAGAAAAACAAAGAACATCATTCTCCCCGTTCGCGTTCGAAACTTAACGGGAAAAATGGACAACCTATAAATGACAGCAGATAAGTACACAGAGCATGTTTATTAGCATCAGCCTGAGTGAATATTTTTATTTATTTATTTTTCCATAAACGATGCTGTCGACACAATTGTTCAATAAAAATAATGGCAGGCAAAATTTTATTTTGCATATTTTTGCATATTTTGGGTGATGTTAGTTCATATTTTTGCATGTTAACTATACATTTGAACATTTGAATTTTATTTCATAATTTAATATACAATTATTATATATACGTTTATTCCAAAACACAAAACTTGAAAATGTTTTTCAACAATAATACTATAATATTAAGTTTTCATAGATCATTATTAATACGTTGAATTCAAGAATTCTTTTTTTCAAATATTTTCCCCAGAAATATTTCCAAGTTTTTACGAAAGCGTAGAAGAAAAAACATTTTTTTTCTATGTCAATTTCTTAACTCTAAGTGTTGACTTTGCGACTCGAAATTTCAATTTCAATTCTTTGATTCGAAATTTCGACTTCTTAACTCGAAATGTCGACTTCTTTATTAAAACTGTTGACTTTGCAACTCGAAATATATTATATTATATTATAATTGTATTTTAGTATAATTTTTTTTATTCGAATCACTAAAATATGGATTATAAGAATTATTAGTTAACAAAACTCGAAATTTTTAGTTACGAAGTTGAAATTTTAAGTTAAAAATTTCAAATTGCAAAGTCAACATATTAATAATTATTTTTTTTATGTGGCATTTTTATGCTTCCGTAAGTTTTAAATAAGCATCCATTACGAGCTTCGATGTGGGACGTATACAAAACCATACTCACAAATCACTGTAATAAGTTCACCGTCACCAATATTGAAAATATTATAGAGACATTGTTGTTCTCGTAATATTTCATTGAATATTTTTTTCATCATAAATATTTTAATTTATTTATGCAATAATTTTTTCATCATTAGTATTTTAGATTCTGGGCGAATTGAAAAAGCTTGTGTTTTTATAAAGATGTTTATTTATGTTTAAATTTTTTTCTGTGTATACTTTTTCTGAAAAATATACTTGTCCAAATAATTAATAATTAGATGTATCATTATACAATGTATACGTTGAAGTTAAATTACAAAGTATTTAAAATATTTTAAAATATTTTTTGCATAATTCTGCTTAATACGAGCATATTTTAAGATATTTTATTGCATATTTTACAATTTAAAATGCTTAAAAATCAGGTCTTTAAATTAATCTATTATATTATTGATGAATCCATTCCAAAATCAAATCGATTTCTTATGTTCTGTTTCGTTTCTTATTTACTTTTATTGTTTCACTTTCGTTCTTACACCACTATATTATTATTTTGCTCGCTTTTCATTCCGTCGGTGTACTTAAACACAGTGTTAAAACTTCGCCGTATAATGGAAACGAACAAATGCGCAGCTTCTTTTTTTTCTAAAATAAAATAATTGTACGTACCTACGTACCTTTAGTATAGCTTCGACGCGGTAGGTAATCGTCTACCGAAAAGCTATGTGGAATTATGACTGTCGAGCGTGGCGGCGACGGCGTGTCCATAAATCACAAAGCAACGATAAAAACTTTTATTTGCGTAACTACCCGTGGCGAATTCCACCACGTGGAGAACATATTAGGTATATGTGATTATGCAATTTTCGATTTCAGCGAATTTGCCATTTGTACGACCGAAATAATAACCGAGCGGGGTTGATTTTAGGATATCGCTATTCAGGAGTACATTTGTACGTACATTAATAAAACGTTTTTTATTTTTGTTTTTAGGTCAATGTTCTTAATGATATATTATGGATTCGTATAATAACTATTGTTCAGAATGTTTTTGCATAATAATATAATGTAAAATTTTTACAGGTTGTTAATGTTCTAAAGCACCCATTTATAGTTTATTATTATACATTACATTTATTTAATATTGTACAGTGCGGGCGTTTGAATGACAATATCGGTAAGAATCTATATTGCCGACCGACGCTCATACTTATAATATAATAAAATTACATTTACTATTCAAGGTATTTATTCGAAGATATTACTCTGTTAAAAAGTTTTGGAAAGTAAAGTAATGCTTAATAGCATTGTGCACATGGCTTTTGTGAATTTAACGAGGTCGCTCTTACGAACGTATCCACTCAGTGGTAGTATAATAGTGATATTTTTAAAGCCATTATCCGTTTCCGAAATCTAAACTATATAAATATTTTATTCTTATTGGATGAATGTTAACAAAATAATTATTACAGGGGTGGATTAATGGATGGGCTATACAGGCCTTGGTCTAAAGCAGTGATTTAACTCAAAGTTAAAAAGTACTTCGCATCTCAGGTTGTATATAACTCTTGTAGATATATTGAGTTTTATGATAAATCGTTTCTTTAATAAATGATTCTAAGTGGAGCTTGAGTTAATACAGTTTTTAAAAAAATATTCTCCAAAAATACTATTCACACATTAAACATTTTCTCTCGTCCAAATATTTTTCATGTTATTATCTATCTATATTTAAATTTTCATAAAGTTTTGATTGAAAAAAATCAGCTAAATTAGGCAAAACTGTACTGTAAAAATATAAGCAGTTTTCCCAAATTCTAATTAAAAAATTTGCTGGTCGAAACTTTTGAACAAGTATTTCTATACAAAAGTATAAGCATAAAAAAAAAGAAAGAAAGAAAGAAACCAGCAAATCATTGTAAAACACACTAGTTTATTCGTACCACTTAGAATCTAGAAAAAATATATTTTTAAATATAATATGACTGCAAAACTTCCATGTTTGATTCATGATCAAAAATGATAAATATAGTAAGGGTGCCATTTTATACAAGGTCTTAGGGCTCTAAGTGTCATAATCCGGTACGGAATAATTTTGAAAATTATACAAAATTCTCATTGGGATCTATACGTGACGTAGAATCGTCGTATTTTTTTCATACTTTCCGAGCAATTTTGACGCGAATAAAACTGTTAACATGACACGTCGATGTGTACGAGGATTCTGCGAGAAAATCGTTGTCCAATTATTCGTAGTCATTTTAATGTACTCTTGATTAATACTATTCATCATTGTAAAAATAACCATCATAACCTGTAATTATTTTACGCTTTATTTTAAAAATCGATTTTAATCAACCAAAGTCGTTTGTTGTCCACGTCAAACGCATATACCTATACGGTGGCTTACATTGACGTGCGAAAGGGTGGTTACGCGACCCTTCCTGCAAATTATTTGTATTGTGTATACATATATGCGTTTGTTCTAAACAGTGGTGCAGAAACGAAGGGAAAATAAATCCCAATAATTAAAGAGGCGGATACGCATGACCGGGTACGAAAGGAAATTCTGCAGGGAGTTCTACTACCGTCTACGGCGTACGTGTATTAGGAGAAAACGAGAATAACGTGACGTATCTTTTGTTGATCAAATAGATCATCGCTTATTAAAAGAGTATTTTATCCATCGTATTATAATATTATCTTGTATAATTCATAAATGCACGTAAACAATGAGGTATGGGTGGCTTAGGTACTCCCCCATCCATTGTCGATATTATATTTTAATTTTACGAAAAATAACAGATAAATATTGAGTCATATTTGACATTTGTTTTTTTTTTTACATTGTTTTCGAGTAACCAAAATATTGAACAAATGCCTCATTGGTTTTGAAATAAATTGTTTTGTAGTTTTTCTAATAGACTAATACGAATTCCTATATAATAATTAAAATATTTCACAAAATCAGTTTTTGTCATTTAGTGATAAATCCGAAATAATAATCCTTGAAAATATAAGTTATCGCTGTAATTTTCTACTATACGTTATGTAGGTAGTTATACTAATAATTTTACTATCTTAATATTAATCAGATTCAATGAAATTATCAAATAAATTAACCTACATTGGATGTAGAAGTATGAAAATATTGAAAACGTTTGGTTTACACATAACTTTGGTTCGAAAGTTATTGCGTTTACATTTTTTTTGTTTTGTTTTTGTGAGAAATTCGATTTTTTGTTCAGTAAATTAAACATTTATTTTACGACACCACAGAATAAATATTAAAAGTTTATAGTGTACTTTTAGAGCATATTTGTTCATAAAATTCGAAAATTCTCTAAATAATAATACATAAAAATAAATAAATAATAAAACAAATACATTTATTTTGAGTTCTATTATTATAGTTATAAAGGTAAATTTTATAATACTATGTTTTTCAAATCAGTTTATACAAATATAAGAAATGCAAAAAAAAAAAAAATAATAATAAGATATAATCTAATTTTTCAAAATATCACAATTTGCTAATAGTTAATAACTGTTCATATTTTAATAAATTTTGATAACATTGAAATATATTTAGTGGTTAAATGCAACCATTTTTAAGGTAAGAAAAAAATTATATTGAAATCAATTTAATTGTATTAATTTTTAATTGGGTACTTGACGTTACTTTTAATTTTTATTCAGGATTTTCAGGTATGCATAATTGTATGTAAATATTTTGAAATAAACTTAATATTATTCAAGGAACATTTTTCAAGCCATTATTTTATTTTGTTTATTTATTTCTTGAAATTTAAAATCAAACTTTACTAACATGCGTGTTTATTTTGCAATTATCATGGTTTTTAGTATGTACCTATATATTTATGAAGATACATCAAAACTATCAACCTAAGAGTATTAACTAAGTGGACTTAGTTTGATAAAATATTGTTGTTTATAAAAATGTCGTGCAATAAAAAAAAAATGAAATGCATATTTGTACTTTTTTAAGGGCATAAGCGCATTCATATTCAGTACTTTTTAAGAACATTAAGTCCTGAGTCTTGCACGTGTTACAGTGTTGATTTATAGTTTTTGACTTCATATTACGTGATTAAAAACTCACCGTGAGGGGTAGGGGAAGAAACACTTGCTTTCCCGATGTTTTGCCACGGGATCGAAATGATCATTACGCCTGTGCCCCGTAAAAATATCTAATTAAGAACCGACTGATATTATTAGAAATATTTTGTAAACCATTTTTTTCTCAAACCTTTGTAAAATTTTGTTTACGCCATCGTGTGTCTATAGGAATATAATAATATTTGATTACGCGAAACAGTTCACTCGCCCACGTGCACCGACGAGAGTGTACCGTATTATAAATACATATAATTATACGCGTCCGCGTGTTACGTGAACCCTTTGTACGGTTTTGAACGCGCGTCTAGTGTTTAGCTTATAGAGCCCCTTTTGACGGTCTATTTGTGGTCTTCCATGAAACAACGCTGTTGATGACAGGCCAAACGTATCTCAAAGTAATTAAAAATAAATAAACAAAAAATATACAGGTATATGTGTACATGGTGTTTAAAAACAATTTGATGCAAATGCATTAGCTTGTGTTCTATTAATCATTTTTTAACTTTTTTTTTTTTAATAAATTTTTACTACAGCTGTACATTAATGACGTATATTTATATATAAATATATTTTTTAGGATCCAAATATTTAAATTTTAAATATTATATTACAGTTTTAGAATAAAATTAAAATAGTCATTTTGTAAATCCGATTTTTAGAAAATTATTGGTACTGAAATCTCTAAAAATTCGTTCATTTTCTACGACTTTTTTAAATCTGCGAATAATTTAATAATATTGTCAAACTCGTCATAATATTGGTGATATTATTATAACATATTTAAAAATATTTTTAAATTATTTTTAAACTTAAAAAAAAGAAACGGATCAATCTTTATTATAGATTTAAGCACAAATATTTTTCTAAAAATCAGATTTTCAAAATATATTTTTTTAATATCATTAACTATATACTGAATTTTTTCTAAAACCAAAAGTAGCATAAAATTTTTAATTTGGAAATTTGAATCCCTCTCCCCCAAAAAAAGATTTGTACGACACTGCTGAAGTGAAACGATTTAGTTATTTATAAAACGAAAGTTAATGCATTTATCAAATCGTATGGGACACCTTATATATATATGTGTAAATGTATGTATGTATGTATGTATTAAATATATATATACGTATATTTATGTCGTAAGCATATAGTCAAAACAAACATTTTACTAAATGCTTAGGCAAATAGTCAAATAATTTAATTTTTATACGATTTTATTATCTGCCTCGGAATTTAGTTAAATTACGAGTCATTTAATAAATTCCTAGGCGTTTAACTAAATGCCTATTTAAAGTCAGGCAAATACTAAAAATGGAACGTTTTTATTTTATTTTAACTATATTTTGAATATAGTTAAAAACTAACTAACTATAATTTTAATTTATGTTTCAAACAATTAGTATCTAAGGACACGAAATCATAAATACTTCACATACCTAAATATTTTATATATTAATATATTATACATACATTTTATATGAACAATTTATAAGAAAATATAATTAAAATTATAATGTTTCAAACCATAAGTATCTAAGGACACGAAATTATAAATATTTGTACACTAGATATATATACATAATATATATAATATATATATATTATCACTAGATTTTTTTTTTTTGGGGGGGGGGAATTACTTACCCAAATTTTGACGAAAAAGACTCGGAAATCGCATCATTTTTTGATCCTAACTTTATGAAAATTTAAACATCGATAGACAATAATATGAAAAACATTTTGGCGCGAGAAAATTTTAAAAATGTAAAAAGAAAGAATTTTGAATATTTTCCTAACACTTTTTTCTTATCATCTTTATTTTCTTTTCTTTATTTATTAGATAAAAAAAAGTAAAGTACAGACAAGAAAGCCGGACATATTTCGCACCACGGATAATCTTTGCTTTTCGAGTTAGATACTTTTGGTGAGTGTGTTCAAAATGATGACTACTATTATTTTTTATATTATTAACTTCCTTCGTTCAGAATTGTCTTATTGAAGAAATTATTTATCGTTTCTTTAAAATTCTACACACCCACCAAGAGTATATGACTCGAAGAGCAAAGAATATCCGTGGTGCGATGTATGTCCGGCTTTCTTGTCTATACTTTTTTCATTTCATTTTTTAACATTTTTTTAAAACTTTTAAATAATATTTAAATATGTTTATGTCAATGAAATACTCTTTTGTCATGAATGAATTGGGCACCGAGAACTATATCACAGCTAGGGCTCAGACAGGGATCCCTGTTCTCTTGCCCTGGCCAGGCCAACCCTGTAAATATTAAAATAATATAAAAACGTTCCATTTTTAGTATTTGTCTGACTTGTAATAGGTATTTAACTAAATACTTAGGCAGATAATACAATAAAATCGTATAAAAATTAAACTATTTGACTATTTGCTTAGGTATTTAGCAAAATGCCTGATTTGACTATATGCCTACGACATATATATATATATATAACCTAACCACGCGCGTATTTACTTGTATGCGTTTATGTACGATTATGAGTACATTATCCGCCGGGTGAAGTTCAATCACTAACATCGCATGCAATGAAAACCTACGCGTAAATTACTATGATGAACACTGCAGAAATGATTATTATTATTGTTATCCACGTGGGTCTTTGAGCAAAATGAAAACGCATTTTTTTGAAAAAAAAAAAGTTTTTACACATTTTGCTTTCACAATAATACGCGCCTACGGTCTATTATTATGCATTGGTAACACACCAGTCGTTGCTTCAGAATCACAATACTTAGTCGCGGATGACGTTCGGTTGAAGAGAGTCGCACGCATTAAGGACGTGTCGCTGCACGATCTCTCGCGTGGTATTTATAATTTAGACACCCTCGTCAGTGATGCGATCATAAAATAGTGTATAGAGATATACTTGAAAACTTATTCTAGTCATATGCTAACGAGATCCTCCCTCCCCAATTCATTATGCAATAGTATCGTACAGTGCAAATCTACAATAATCTTCTATATACCACGGAAAGAGGAGCAATAGAAATAATGGTAAACACGTATAAATAGGGATATATATGAATAAATAATACTTGAATTTTCTTTATAGGAGAATATTTTGAGAGGAATTGAGAGGGAACGATAGGGGAGTCAATCCCCCCCCCAAGAACTTTATAGGAGTAAAAATATTATTTTTTTATTTTTCAGGGGGTAAAGAGGTATTATAGTTCTATGGTCGCACAAATACATTACGCATTTTTTAGCATCAAGAATATGATGACACATTTTTTTCCTATTTTTGGATTGTCAGATACATACGACCTTTGTCGCATACATCATGAAGTCGATTAAAAAATTCATAAAAATTATGTACAAAATATTTACTTAAATTTTGTCCAAAAAATCTAAGTTTAGAGGAGGGGGAGGGTGCTAATGACATATATGTCCTGTTTGATACTATTATATTGTAAATATTATAATTTAAGTTGTGTAAACGGGTGTTCTAGTATTTGAATATTAAAGAAATGGTTGGGTTAATATCTTAATAAAAATAATAAAGAATACACATGATATTAAAAGCATAAAAATCTAATGCAATTACTTTGGATTTTGTGAGAATGGTGTTATGAATAATATGGAATTTTTAGTACAGGACGCAAGTGTCTACCTATAAAATATCCACAAGTACATTTTAAAAATCCTAACTTTGCAGAAGTATTATTTATATAAATTATAATATAATTTATACGATCACTGGAAGAAAGTTTGGTATCAGATTTTACTGAAAGTTTAAGTACAGAAGTTATTCTTGAGAAAATTAACATTACCTAAAGGATAATTGAATTTACTGGGTATATTCTCTTCAACGAAACGGTTATCGTAGAAAAAAATTTTATACTCAAACACAGTATTTTACAGTACAAGTTAATTATTTACGCAAAACATTTTACATTGTTATAATTGTAGTTTATTTCAGAGATTTAAAATGGTAATAGGAAATGAATTTTTAAATATAGACACTTTATGATATGGCGTTATACGTTACGAAAATAATTAAATTAAAAGTTTCCCGTCTTTTCCCTCCGGTAAAACTTTAAAAAATTATTATTTGAAGAATATTACGCCCAGAACTTTTTTAATATAATGCAATTATATCATTTTAAAACGTAACATGGTAACACGAACCCGCTTTTGTGTGACCAGCACAAAGCATATTGGCCGATTATTTACAAATTATTCATAACGCAATTTTAGAGGGGATAGCGATGTTTTGATGAAAACAATAATTAATAACTTAATCATACGATATCAGTTATCAGAGTTTTATAATCATAACATATATTTGTTTTAGTTTATGAAATACACGCGAAAATTCGACTGTTTTCATCGCATAATATATATATATATATATTTATTTTTTTTGATCGTTTCCGTTCGACAGTTATTAGAATTTTATTATGTTGATATAAATAAATTGTAATACCAAATCGAATCGAATTATTAATTTCAATTAATTATTTTTTATTTTTCGGTTTAGAAGCAATATACATTTGACGTTTTGTAATTAATGTAACGTTTTGAGATCGATTATTTGTAATAATCGTGCGTGCGTGGGGTCGAAGGAATCGCTCGTCTGTGGCCACGACAATAATAATAATAATAATAATGAGGGCTGGGATTTTGATGTATTGTCATTTTTTTTCCTGTCATCTCAAAACATAGATCCGTAATCGAAAAATGTGTTTTAGGCAATGATAATCATAATAATATAATTTTTATTTTGAATTTTTTAACGATTTTAACTTAAAATGAATTTTTAGGACATTTTTCGCTGTTTTTAGATCATTTTTCTCAATTTTACTGATCGCTTAAAATTAGACATGCGCCAATAACTGCCAGAAAATCTCGAATGTGCATTTCTTATTTATTTTTATTTTTATGAAGGGTGTATTTAACATAGCTTTTTTATTTGAAGCGAGTTCAAAATGTTTGTATGTTAGTTTATATTCACTAAATTGTTATACAACATTTATGGTTGTAATAAATTCGAGAATTAAACGTTTATATTAATCAATATAATGTTAATTAATGCACGTAAATTATGTGAAGCATGTGAATATCGAATAAAAAGGTATCTGCTCTTTATTAATATATTAAATAAAAAAATTAAAATATATGTTTAGCTGTATAATATTTATAATAGCATAGTTTAATTGTAATAAAATAACAAATGAATTTTTAACGATTTTTTTTTGTGCATTTTTTAAAAATTTTAGTGCATTTCTTCATTTAAGATTTTGAGCGATAGCGAGGAATGTATTGTTTTAACAAATCTGTGTGTTTTTTTTCATTTTTTTTCGTATGTACGTCATCATGATTTCGGGTAGAGATACTGGTCTAAAAGTTTCAATCAGTAACTCTATAGATCACAAATGTTGTCTTTTTGGTACTTTTAAGAGGTCCTTTTTCCAAATCCTCAATACTTTTTCTAAACGCAAGAAGCCTAAGCTACCCAAAAATTGACGAAAAACGGTAAAAAACGGCATAACCCGAATTTTCGTAAATTCAATTTTTATTTTTTACATAACTTCCAAAATAATGTTAGTTTTTAATTCATAAAATTTCAGTGTATGGATATTGAGAGCTGAAAATTTAATACAAATATACGAGTATTTATATTTTTAAGGGTACTAAAAATCTTTATGGAACTTGGTACATAGATGGAGAATTACATTGCGATACTATAAATGATACATTTTGGTGTATGAATATATTTCATGGACGAATAACTAAATTTTGTTTTTTTTAGTGCATTTTTCAAAATTTTTAAGGAATTTTTGCATTTTTTGCGAATTTTTAGTGCATTAAAACCCCAGCCCTAATAATAATAATAATAATAAAATTAGTGTCTTCAAAAACAAGGTACAATGGGAAATATAAAATGACGTCGCGTTATTTGTGACGCAATAACAGTAATATACGGACAGTCACGTGTGTACGGAATACGACGTTTTCCCATAGAATTTAATAATTATAATAATTATTATTATTTCTTTCCGTCGGTGCACCATATATTATTATAGTCGCGCGCGATAAATTTAAAAGCGGGCTGCCGACAAGAGTTAGTAGGAATATCTAAATAATATTTATATATACACGGGCGACTGAGGTGCGGAATGTATGGCCGGAAATGCATCGCGGCTGGTGGAATCGCGTGACAAAGAACGACCGTTGTTTGCGAGAATTACAGAAAGATGTCTTATTAATTGAACCGCGAGTAAAGTAGCGGGCATTTTCATTACCTACGACGACAACTCGGCTTTCCCGGTTCCGTAACGACGTGGCGGCAGCGACGACGCCAGCAAACAGGCGATACCTATACATTATCAAATAGTGCAACGGCGGAGTGCGCGGGGAGGGGAGGGCGAAACGTACATAAAATAGTTCAACGTAAACAGTTTTCCACGTTGTTATTATTTTCCAAGCGTATTTTCCAGTCCGCACGCTACTCGGCGGTTTTATTGTCCCGTTTGATTTAATTTGTTGCGACGAATATAATGGCATTCGTTCGCTATTTGTTTTGCCGAGCGTCTTTTTTCAATTCACTTCTTCTATTTAGTTTCATATTTCCATTACCCGCGGAAAGTAAAGCAATAAACGGGTTCGATAAAAGCGCATCGAACGCTAGACGCTCATAATATCACGTTATATTATATTGACATATGGAATTAAACTCGCGTTTAAATATTAGGTTAGGTTAGGATTAGAAGAAATCGAGGTCAGTGCACAGGCCACTACTCGGGGAACTCACATTTGTACACAATCGATTTTGGCGTAGGTACTTGCTAATAGCTTCTACCCCCCCTTCCCATTCGAGATAATTTCCATCAATAATAAAATTTAACAGTGAGATATGTCTGCTACAACGTATACGTTTATGGAATGAATTAAAAATTCATATAATTTTAGATTCTGAGAAGGACGAAGAAGTGGTGATTATTTCTTTTTTATTATTTTTGATGACAAAATCACTTTCGAATAGAAACACTGATCGGAAATAATCATGCAGCAAATTTTTAGACCAGAAATCACGTTTCGGTGGTACTCTAAACAGGTTATTTTTGAAAATTCTCAATACTTTTTCCAAAAATATTAATAATGTTATTACTTTCGGGATTAATATAGAATTTTGCAATCACCTTGTTTTTATAAATTTTTATCGAAATCTTGACATAATTAGCTGAAAATTTAATATAGCCTCATTCACTTTTACATCAAATGAATCTAAAAAAAAAAAGCCGGACGTACTTCACATCATGGGTATTCTTCGTTCTTCGAGTGGGATTTTGAAGGTGTGTTAAATTTTAAAGAAATGAAAAATCATTTTTTAAATAAAATAATTCTGATTTTTTTCAATCAAAACTTCACAAAACATTTAATTCTTTCTTTCTCTAGTAGAAATTTTCTTTTGCTAAAAGATTTCTCACCTGTTTTCCTGGACGAAGTATAATTTTCTTTAATACTGGCTCTATGAATTATTTTTTATAATGTTTTGAGTTAACATTTTTTAGAATTATAGCTCAAATGATCCAATACATTATTCAATTTATTATTATTGTTATTATTAAGCTAGAAAATTATTTACTAGTTTATTCAGATATTTAGCTCAACTTGTATTTACGTTTTTAATAAAATCAGTCGTAGCAATTTTTAATCATAAGAATTTTTAGCTTCAAAATACGGCAAAATGAATCATTTTTCACGAATGTTTAAATGAACACAGATTATTTTGTTACTATCTATTCCAATAGTAATAGTGCTTAAATATTGAAAAGTCAATAATTCTTAATCACAGATGAATTTCGGATAAAATTTAAATATGTAACATTGCTAAACAAACTCAGTATAAAACTGATGATTAATATTGTTTATTATTGGTCAATATTCAAACAGTTCTTGTCCTACGAAGAGGCCAATTATTCTTAAACATATTTCTCTATAATTAATTTAGACTTAGTTCTCGACATACTGATTAAAATACAATCCGAGACGCTAATTAAAGCTAGTAGTCATGAAAATACTACTAATATCCCCCGAACAAATACACAGGATTCCATTGAGGTTGTATATATATATATATTAATAAGCATATTTAAACAAGGCCATGGATCTATATTTTAAAATACGGTTCTTTTTTTTTTAGATTTTGAGTGGAGTGAAACAGTTTATGATTTTACAATGATGTTTATTATTTTCTTCTTCTTCTGCAAACATTAGTTTGTATAGAAATACTTGTCCAAAAAATTCGATCTGTTACTTAAAAGATCCAAAATCACTCCCAAATGGTACTTTAAAGAGGTCATTTTCGAATTTCTCAATACTTTTTTCAAAAACACGGAAAATCTGACAAAAAATTGACAAATAATAGCAAATTATACTATTACCGGAATTTTCGTAAAATTTAAAATTGATTTTTAACATAACTTCTAAAATAATTCGGCTAGGGACATGAAGCTTTCACTAACTACTAAAAATTGTCACGAGAACATTTCGTAAATATTTCAAAAAGATTTGATCAATTTTGAGTTGATTACATCATTTTGAAAATTTTGGAAATTTCTCATTTTTTGTTAAATTTGATGTAATAAAATTTTTGATTTCTGATATTAAGACTTGAAAATTTAATATAATCTCACTGACATATATGTCTAGTTGGCTTTAAAAAAATTTAAAAATCGTAGTTTAACTTTTTTCTTTATAACCGTTTGAAGTTAGAATTTCCACGAAATTCGTTAGTTTTACCTAAAATTACACACTCTAACGTATATAAAAGAAAATTTGCTAGACCGATTTTTTTGAAACTTGATGCCTAAATAGAAAATTTTATTGTGAATATTTTGGTGTAATAAAATTTTGAGCGAACAAAAAGTTGAACATTTTACAAGAGAAAGTACGGACAAAAGTAGCTAACGTTTTTCGCTTCTTTTATCTAATTTTTTGACGCTATTAAATATGATATACTCCGCGCCGCAGTCCGTCGTCGCCAAATGTAATTCATTATAGCAGGACTATTTTCCCCAACGTAATTGTTTTTATTATTCGTAGACTAAATCGATTGTGTTTATGGAGTAATACGAGTTTACATATTTATTAATAAATAATTATATACTTATTCAGTGTATGATATAATAAAATTATAATATTAACCAATAAAATGAATTATTTTATTTATTTAATTATCGAGCTTTGATGATGCTCATATTTAGGCATATAATATAATATAATAATTTAGGTGCATACAGGGACGCCCGGAGGTGGAGGCCAGTAGGGGCCATTGCCCTCCCCCCTGAGATTTATTATGTCAGTAAAAAAATTTGGAGTTTTTTTTACATACATGCTTATTTTTGCTGTAAACCTATGTAAAATTAGTTTCCGTCTGTATTACACTATAAACCCGGGGTATATAAGATATATCTAAGACCGTCGTATAGACTGTAATACTGTATAAATCATAGAGTAAAGAATATCTAGAGGAGCCATACCGTATAATGCAGTTGTGTGTATTGAATTGAAGCAATCAAATAGAATACGCTAAGAGTGACCATT
>JAIPRM010008736.1:0-15538 GCA_025469315.1 Stegophylla sp. TES_Ste_2020
TTTTTTTTGTTTTTGTGTACAATATTGAAACTTTTCTTTACAGCACTGAAGTATTCATTTCATGGAATATGAAAAATATTTGATTAATATATCTTTTAGTCATTTTTCACCCATAAAACTTCAAATTCGGTGCTTACGCCCAAAAAAAATTAGTTGCTTACGCCGTATTAAATTTTTGTAATTGTCACTTACGCCAATTTAGTGGCGCTCACTACCCAAATATTTACAAATCAGTCAACATATTTTTCATTTTTGTCGTTTACAACGTCAAAAAAGTCAATAATATTCGTTCGATTTTTATGAAACTAAGCACATTCGGTGCGTCTTTGTGTTGTTTACACCTTTTCGGCAAAATGTTAATTTTCGAAAAAGTGTCGCTTACGCCAATTAGCCTGCAAACAGTCGATATCATAGTATACCTAAATCATAATCATATATATTATATATCTGCCTATGTGTAGGTACCATGTCCGTATGTCGTTTAATTTGTCTCGCGTACAAATTGGTATGGTAAATCTAAATGTATTTATAAGTTTTAACGAAACATACCAGTAATATTGTTTCCTAAACTTTTGATAATACTAGTTAGTACCCTACTTACGTCTTACAAGTGTTAGTAATTAATATTTATTCAACGTCATGGAGTTTACAACAATGTTTGGCCAGAATGGCACAATATTAACAGTGTTGAACAATTTTAAATTCAAATTTAAATACGAATCAAAGACAAGTGGTAATAAAACATGGGTATGCGTCAATAAAACATGCAAGGCCAAATTGGTCTTCAACAAGGAAAAAACTATAATTTTTTAAATTAAAATTGTTTTTTGATTATAAGATTTTCATTATAAAAAATTGGCTTTTCTTTCGTATATGTATCGATATGTATATTATATAGTACGTATATAGAAGATATTATAGAAGGTATATAAATTGCCGCAGATTGTACAATCTTAATTTTTTTTTTTGCCGCGGTTTACCATCTCCCGCAAAATAAACCCAAAACTACCCTATCTATTACGTATTACCAACTTATGGAATATTATTACGGTTTGCTATATAACGGACGGGTTCGGTAACAATATAATATATAATATTATTATCATTGCTATTGGGTTATAATATTAATATAATTTATGGCGGATTCGATGGAACACTTACCCGTCAATCAACGGCACTTCCTCGAGAATCCGACGGACGACTTCGAAAGTTTCTTCTTGTTGCGACGAAAAACTGCCGGGCGCCTCGGAAGAACTCGGCAGCGCGATCCATATCAGCACGACAACGCCAATAATTACCAACACGACTCCGGCGCACGGTCGAACTTGTATTTCGTATACGGCTGTGATTATAAAAAAAATATTCCGATTGAGTTATTATTTTTTTTGTTCCTTCTATTATGCACTTTTAAGAACAGCTGACAGATGGACATTAACACTCGGGAAACTTTGCCGTGTACAAAATGACAACTTTGTCTCCACACTCGTGCTTTTTACATTCTGAACGAAGTGAAAAAGCTAGTGTTTTTACACTGATGTTTATTTTTTTTTCTATTTATTTATTTTTTCTGTGTACAACATTTCGCACGGAAATACTTGTCCGAAAGTTTCGATCGGTAACTTTTTGAAACTGGATTTGTCTCTGGATTGTACTTTAAAGAGGTCATTTTTTGAATTTCTTAATTCTTCAATTACGTATATATTTTTTTGGAAAAAACTACCCAAAATTTGACAAAAACGACTCGAAAACCATCATTTTTTGATCCGAACTACATGACAATTCAAACATAGATAGAAAATCATATAAGAAAGATTTTGGCGCAAGAAAATTTTGAAAATGTAAAAAAAATATTTTGGACATTTTTTTTTCTCATTTATTTTTAGATTCTGAACGAAGTGAAGATGCTTATGATTTTACAATGATGTTTATTTTTTTTTCTCTTTCTGTAAACCCTTTTTCGTATAGAAATACTTGTTCAAAAGTTTCGATCAGTATCTCTATAGAACCGAAATCACAAACAAATGGTACTTTAGAGAGGTCATTTTTCCAATTTCTAAATACTTTTTCCAAAAACGGAAAAAACTGTCGAAAAATTAACGAAAAACGGCAAAATATGCAATTACCGCAATTTCCGTAAAATTGAAAATTACTTTTCGACATAACTTCTAAAATAATGCAGCTAATGACTTGAAATTTTCACCAATTACTAAAAATAGCTACGAGAATATTTCAGAAAAATTTCAAAAAGATTTAATCAATTTTAAATTAAGTAGGGCATTTTGAAAATTTCGGAAATTTCTCTTTTTATGTAATAAAATTTTTGATTTTCGATATTAAGACTTGAAAATTTAATATGATCTCACTGACATACATGTCTAATTGACCTGAAAAAATCTCAAAAATCGTTAGTCAACTTTTTTTTTATACCCGTTTGAAGGTTAAAATTTCGACAAAATTCGTTGGTTTTACCTAAAATTAAACGTACATATATGAAAATTGGCTTAACCGATTGTTTTGAAATTTGGTGCCTAGATAGAAAATTTCATTGCGAATATTTTGGTGCAATAAAATTTCTTACAGACGAATAATTAAATATTTTACAAGGGTTTGATTGAAAAAAAAATCGGAGAAAATACAAATAGATATTAGGAGATAACACGTGGTTGCTGAAGGTTGATAATGTTTTATTGCATCGTATGTACTTTTCGACGCTGAATACGATGGTGTGCGTTAAAATCCACGTGCTATAATAGTTTTCTAACTGTTTTATTCTATTTTGAAAATTCAATATTTTCGGTTATTATACTAAATACCTACTATTTCACCAACAAGGTCAAATAATGTTTTGTGGCCTAGCACGCGACAGTACCAGGGCTTGATTCCAACCCGGCACTCTGAATTTTTGCATTTTTTTTTTCTTATATTACTAAAACTTCCTTCATTCAGAATCGTTTTATTGAAGAAATGATTTATCGTTTCTTTAAATTTTCAATACACCCGTCAAGAGAATCCCACCCGACGTGCGAGGAACACCCCGACGAGCGAAGTACACGCTTTTTTTTTTTGTTCCTTCTATTATACACTTTTAAGAATAGCTGACAGACGGACATTAATACACGGGAAACTTTGCCTTGTATGAAGTGAACTTTGTTTCTGCACTCGTGATTTTTTTTGTCTTTTTTGTGACTTACCGTTTCGCTTCAATTATGACTCGTGAAAAAAATGGGTAATTGAAAACATAGTTTTTATAGTAAATTTGAACATTCTGAAAAAGAAATTCAAATTTTTGTATTTTTACTGCCAAAATGGAAGACATGCTTGAAAAATCACCCTGTTTATACCTACTTATGACACATAATTACATATTAAGCTTAATATCAGAATGATTTTTTTTTCTAAATTAGATTTTCTCGTTTATAATTGATTCGTTACTCGAGTGACATACTTTTGTGCGTTTATTGAATTTTAAAGAAACGATAAATCATTTCTTCAATAAAACAATTCTGAGCGGAGTTTCGGTTTATTGAAGACAGTTTTACTTAAAAAAATTATAATGCTTGTTATGATAAAAGACAATTATATTTTTTTGGTCGGTCAGTTTTATATTTCACTATTAATTGAGAAAAGTAAAAAAATTGATGAGAAAAAAAAATGTCAAAAAAGTTAACAATTTTTTTTCTTTACTTTTTCAATGTTTCATTGCACCAAAATATTTATCATATTATTGTCTATTTATATTGAAATGTCGATACAGTTTGGATTAAAAGAAGATAGTTTCCGTGTCATTTTTATCAAATTTCGGGTAGTTTTTCTCAAATTTTAAAAGAACTATTGAGATTTTCGAAAGATTACACCTTTTTAAATAGAACCATAAATAGGCGAATTGTGATTCAAAAAGTTGCTGTTTAAAACTGTCGAACAAGAATTTCTATACGAAAACGCGAACTCATGAAAAAAAATTTAAAAAAATAAAAAATAAATATCGTTGTAAAAACAGTAGCTTCTTCGTTCTACTTAGATTCTAAAATCATCGTATCTAATCAGGCAATTGCAATATTAATTAAATTACACAACAAACGCTGGCATTTAGTTTTGAAATTAATTAAATTAAATTACAATGGGGGTGGTGCTACGTAATTTGTAAACATTTTGTGACATTTTTGTTTGTAGCGTTCGTAAGTTTAAAATTAAACAATAATAATATTGTATTTTATTTCTAAAAACAATATTATTAATATAATTATTTATAAAGTACTCATAAATACATATTTTTGTTATTGATAAAAAATAACTGTAATGAAGAGCGACGCAAAAGTTGAAAATTAAAATTTCAAATCAGTTGTATGGTTTTATGAATTTTATTCGCGTTATGAACAGCAGTATACATTAGTCATATTTTAGCATAAATATTATTGTATTGATTATAATATTATAATATGCGAAAATCTCATTTTCGCGTAAAAAAATTACAAAAACAAGTGTGATTAAATTGGTACGAAATAAACATATTTTTATTAGCTATTTACGTTTTTGTTTAACGTTCTGTAGAGCAAAATGAAAAAAAGCAGAAAATCACATGATTTACAATGTGGATTACGAAATGACGTCTGAACGGAATAAACTCAAATAAAAATTTCAGATTTTCTCGCGCATACGAACTCACTGCCTATAAAATAAAACCGCGTGTTTTGATGTCAAAAGAAAAGAAAAAAAAAAAACTGAAAAATGGTATTAACATTTTTTTTTTTTTTTTTTTATGCTTTCTTTCATACTCTTGTTATAATAAAATACGCCGTAAAACATAAATGCACCTTTCTGAAATAGACAAACAACACAAGAGTATTACGAGACAGGAGCGTAGCGATCGTCTCGCTTCGGGACCAGCAGCGTTGAACGTTACATTATTACTCGTATTTTAATACGACAGCGCAGTGATAATAAAATTACTATATTATGATAAATATTATTATCTCTAGCTTTACATCGCGGTGTACCGTAAATAGTGTGTGCCGTATAGAGTGGACCGTTAAAGTACTTATAAAAAAAGAAAAAAAAAAAAGTTTTGGACGAATAAAGATTTTCTATGCGCGACGAAAAAGTGCGAGCTCAGTATTGAATACCGTCATTAATGGGGGTGAATAGGAGGTGATTTTTATGGTTTTATTTTTGGTTTTTTGGATATAAACACAGTTTTGATGACATCGATAGTGCGAAAAGACTTATATATATATAGTGAAGATATACGGAGTCACATATACAATAAAACAGAATAAATTATATGCTCAACGATTTTTTCGAAACATTTTTTTTTTTTCAAAAAAGTATATTCCTATTGAATGGACTGAAAATATTATTTTCCTCCAATAATAATTTGCCTACGGTAATTGGGAACGATATTTTCATTTTTGAAATACTGATTTAATATTGTAATTAAATTAATTTATTATAATGTATTAATATTCCTTTTTCTAAACTTTTAAATCAAATTTACAATGCTTCTTAATCAATAATGGTAATTACGCACCCGGAATATAATATAAAGCATATAATTCAGCTACCTTCGTATATTATGTTGTTTATTTATCATATAAGTAATAAATTTGTAACCGAAAACTATATTACAGTATAATAATTTTGATGAACGATTGAATATATTTTTCTAAATATTTTATTTCAATGTTGTTCAATATGTATGATTCATATTAAAACAAATAATAAAATATATATTTTTGATGAAAATAGCAGTATGAATGAATATTGAATAGTTAAATAATAATATTAAAAAAATGTGGTAATATACTTTCATATTATTGACTTAACATTTTTTTACTTGAATTGCAATTAATTAATATAGAAAAAATAATGTTTGCTTATAAATTCATATATTTTGAATAAGAACATATTCTTGTATATCTCTAATTTTTTTTTTTACTATCGATAAATGCATATCATTTTAAGCGTATTCAGTTCATACTAATTTGAATTTTAACTATTATATTAAACGATTTAATTGTTCATTATGTATAAATACTAAATACAATAGATAGGTACATAATTTATATAGTATGTACTTAAAAATAACACATTATAATATGTAATAATTAAATTATTCAAATAATTAGTATTTATCCAGTTATTAACAATTTGTTGGCAACTTGTTACAAATAAATACACAAATACTTAGAAATAGAATTAAATAAATAAATATTTTGACCAACTAAAGGACATAAACAATATTTTTCTCATACTGATGCAGCTTTTGGAATAATTTTAAAGATTTAAAAAGGTGACTTAAGGAACTATATAATATACTATAAAAAGTGAATTTTAGTGATTAAACTAAAACTGAGTGATTTATAGTGAAAATAGTGACTTGGTCCTAACTTTGTATTATTTCTTTTCGACAATAATATTGTTGTAAATCCTGGGATTAGAACGAACCACTCGTTTGTGCAATACGGGTTTGTACGAACAAAGATTAGATTTCGTTCTCAGCTTATTTTCGATTATTGACAAAAAAGTAAAAACCAAGTGCACTGAGGAGTTGTTCGGCGGTCAAAGCTCTCTGCAGCTAGTTTCGAGTCGATTTCCTGACTTGTTTAAAGCTTTTTCTGCTTCAAAGACCGCACTAATAACCTTGAAATGGGGTAAAACAGTGCTTAAGACAACACAAATGTTTATGAAAGTGTTTATAATTTTTTCTAGTGTTTCGTTCAGTAGCTCTTATGAAGGTTCACTACTATTTAACGCTCCGAAAATGATATTCAAAAACTTATTGGAGTATAATTATTTTCGCGGAGGCCAAATTCTGGAAAGACCATTGAGTATACTTATTCTTATTTTGTGATGGTCAGTATCGAACTGATCATGTCTTTTTGGTTTCTTCCTACTGACACGATTCCTAGTAACTCCTTAAACCCACCTTTTTACTATTTTCACCAACATAAATGTCAGGTACACCTTTCTTACGCTTTCTCCTTATGTTTGACGTACAATTTGACAAAGCTGCTGACAAATACATCTTTTAGATTTTGAATGAAGTAGAGAAGTTAGTGTTTTTACAATGATGCCAATTTTTTTTTTTTTTTTCTGTGAACGCTTTTTCGTATGGATCCACTAGTCCGAAAGTCCCGATCAGCAACTTTTTTTAAACGGATTTGGCTCTAGTTGGTACTTGGTAAAGATGTAATTTTTTTGAATTTCTCAATCTTCAATTTTTTGGGAGGGAAAAACTACTCAACATTTAACAAAAAAAAAAGACTAGGAAATCATCATTTTTTGATCGAAACTTTATGAAAATTTAAATACAGATAAGCAATAATATGAAAAACATTTTGGTGCAAGAAAATTTTGAAAATTTAAAATTTTTGTAACATTTTATTTTCTTTTATTTATTTATTAGATAAAAAAAAAAGTAAAGTAAAGTAAAGGCAAGAAAGCCGGACGTATTTCGCACCACGAATATTCTTCGCTCTTCGGGTCAGATACTCTTGATAAGTTTATTGAAAATGACGACCATTATTGTTCTTTATATTATTGACTTCCTTTGTTCAGAATCGTCTTATTGAAGAAATGCGTTATCGTTTCTTTAAAATTCCACAAACCCACCAAGAGAACCTGATACGAGGAGCGAAGAATATCCGTAGTGCGAAGCGTGTCCGGCTTTTTTTTTGTAACAATAATTGTTATTAGTGATTCAAAAGATTCAAGTAAGTTACTTAAGCTAATTAACTCTACCGATTTCTGATTAAAATGCAATTATATTTCAACATTGTACTGACAAGAGTTTTGGTTCCCATTTCTAACATTCTTCATGATTGCACTCGATAAAATGTTCTTACAAGTAACATTTTTGCAATAAATAATAGCTTATACATGTGCTCCGGGGGGTCAACCAGTGGTTAAAGTGAGGGGGGACGGACGGGGACGGAGTCCTCCGTCTTATTTGGAATACAAGCAAGCGTCCCCTTTAAATCAAATCCCAAAATTCCGGGGGAACGCTTTAATTTTGATCACTAAAGAATGGAAAGCGTTAATATTAGAAATTTATTTGAATGGTCAAAATTTCAAAATCGTTACAAAAAAGTAAAGTAATGTATAGATAAGAAAATCGAACATGCATTGTACCACGGATATTCTTCGCTCTTTGGGTCAGATACCCTTGATGGGTGTGTAGAGTTTTATAGAAAAAGTAAATCATTTCTTCAATAAGACGATTCTGAACGAAGGAAGTTAGTATAAAGAATAATAATAGTCGTCATTTTCAACACATCCACCAAGAGTATCTGACCTGAAAAGCGAAAAATATCGGTAGTGCGAAGTATGTCTGGCTTTCTTGTCTATACTTTACTTTACTTTACTTTTTGCCGTTATAGTTTTGGATTTTGTTATTTCTGATATGAAATTTGCTTTGTAAGCTGATGAATAATATTTTCTTGGGCATACTAAAATATTCGAACAATATTAAATATTGTTTTTTTATTTGATTACAAACTTATGCTTGTTTTTGGGTTTGTTTTATAGTTTTTAGAAATATAGCAGTTCTTTTAAATATTAATTTATTTAGTCCAAATAAACATAGGAGTAGGTTAAGGGGGACTAATAGGGAACTATAGACTATTGTCCAAGTCAGTATATTTACAATTTGCTTATATTGATCAATATAATTTTTAGCCTTTGAGTGAAGGCAAACAGGCAATTGGGTGTGGCTCAGGAACGCTTTTCGTTTTTTAGGAACTATAGTCCCCCCTCCTAGTTTTTCTCACTTTAACCATTGGGGTCAATACCTTGAAAATAAAAACTGAAAGCATTCACAGCGAAAATTGTTGACGCCCAGCAGTTGTCTACGATACCGGGTGTGCTTGTAAAACGACTGATTTCAATATTATTATTATTATTATTGTTATAGGAACGTTCGCGTTTTTCAAGAATTATTAGTCGGCGAACGTCTGTTGTACGCGAGGTACATACTATATGATACGGTCCCGCGAGAGTCGACAATATGCGTCTTCGATATTGTAGTATTGTTTTTCGTCGGTTGTGCGGCGAAGAAAATTGAATAATCCGTCAAAACGTCGGCTACGATTAGGGATGCGGCGGCGGTGGCGAAGGGAAGGTCCGTATTTTTTTTTTTCTTTTTCGTTTCGTCGGTCCTAACGCGTCCGACAAAAATCATTCGACACGTTTCGCGCGCAATATTAGCCAGTCAAATATTTGCTCGCTCTCTCTCTCTCTCTCCATACAGTCATTTATTCGGCTTATAAAGGTCCCACCGGCCGACGGCAACGAAATATCACAAAAACTTTACAGTAAATATATTACGCGTCCTGTATTAAGTATTAACTCGTGTACGGTCGCGGACCAGGGTAATATACACGCGGACCCGGGTGAATACGAAAATAAATAGCGCCTTTTCTTCTCTCTCTCTCATTCTAACTCTATCCCTCTTTTCTCTCTTTTTTTTTTTTTTTTTTACTTAACAATACAATATAACATTAAATCAGTAGTGGAGAATATTTATAAGAGAAGAGGGTAAATCGGTATTGTAAGGTGCTCATAAGAAAGGGTAAAAATTTCCGAAATCAATTTCCAACAATATTCATCGTTTATGTAATATTATATTCCGTGGAGTTGACACAGTGTCGATTTCCCAGGTAAAATATGGCCAATTAACCACTTAGATTATGACTGGTCAAATTCCAGTAAAAAAAAAAAGAAAAATCTATAAAACTACATTACATTTTTAAATCGAAAGTGATTAAATCGTCAAGTACCTATTGATTACCTATCTTCCTGTATATGCTATCTATTCTAGTTTATAAGGTATACATACAAATGAAGGTTAGTTTATTTTTTTTTTTTAAATATTATAATATTATATTTATTGTACAAAAAAAAAAAAAAAAATGTCAATGAAGTAGGTATATTTGGTACCAATATATTGTGGTTTGCAGTGTAAATATAAATTATTTCTAACGTGGCCCGGAATTTGAAAAAGGTTGGGCGAGCCTGGTTTAGATTAATAGAAGATAGTTTTCAAGTTTTTTTTTTTTTTGTCAAATTTTGGGAAGGTTTTTTTATGAGAAAAAAGTGTTAGAAAATAATGTCCATAAAATTTAATGGTAAACGATCATTTAAGTGGGTTTTGCACTTTTCAGTTACACCAGATTATCATTGCCCAAAAGACAGCATATTTTTAAGTCTAGCCAAGGTAGACTGAAAAAGCACAAATTCTAACTAAAAGATTATAAAAACAAAAATTTTAATGTGATTTTCAAGATTTTTTCAGGTTTATTAGACATATCTGTAAGTAAGGCAATGTTAAGTCTTCAGCTAACAATATCAAGAATTCAATATTTCAATAGGTAAAAACTTTCAAAAAACAAGAGAATTCCAAAATTCTTTATTTATACCAGAAGTAGTCAAAAAAGTAGTACTAGAAATTTGGCATTTTCACCCATAATTATCAGCAGACTGAAAATTTGATCACTTTTGGGTTGATTATATAATTTCTGAATATTATCTTCGTTTTAGATTCCGAGTGAAACAAAGAAATATAACAATGAACATCGCTTGCTTCGCAACATGCCCCTCGCACTTCGTGCTCGATTCAAATCGATACAAACCCTCGGCTTACTGTGCAACGTGGGGAGATTTCGGTTTGATAGTCTACTTGCTATTTTTATTTCCCCTCTATCTCTGCATCCTCCTCGGGTTACAGTCGTTTACGATTTACCACTTATTATTATTTAAGCAAATTTTATAATTTGATAAACAAACAATCTTAGTGGGAATTCGCGTAATTCGATTATTGCACTCATTCGTTGATATTTCTTAGCAATTTGGGCCTCATCCATAATTGGATTTGTCCCATATCATGGGTTTTTCGTTATTTTGCTTATTTTGACGGTAATTAAAGAGGGTGTTGTGCGCTATTCAATTGCACCGTTATGAAAATTATAATTTAGCTGGAAAAATTTTAAAATTTAAAAAGTACACCTACTCGAATAGAATAACAAATCGTATAACGGTCTAGAAAACGAAAAGGATGGCGTAAATATTTATAGTAGCACAAAAAGAATAAAAAAAAAAAAAAAAAAAAAAATCTAATAAATAAATGATAATTTCAATTTATCGTACACCGTAGGTATACATATATACATAATATTATTATTATCATAATGCGTTCGACCGCGAGTCCGACCTATATTTTAATATTTTGTCGAGCTCATTAAATATATAATATTATATCAACCACAGGCACCTTTTGGACGCCCGCGCATGTTGTATGCGTACAAAGAAAAACGGTCGTGAAAAATAGCTTCTGGCCTATCGACCAGGTTCGGGTTCTTATATTATATTATACGCGCATATAATAGTATATAATACATAAAATGTACACTCGATTACTGACCGTACTAATGCGCGATAAATAAGTAACTCTGAACACGGCAGTATATTATATTATATTAGCATATGGCTCCGGCAAGCAAAAATAATAAATAGGTAAATATATAAATAAATAAATTTCAATAGTATAAACTGGAATAATAGTCATAATGCAAATTAAAAAGACTTAGAACCAATTAAATTATATAGTATAGTTATAGATAGTTAAAAGATAACAGTTAAAATTAAGAATCTACCGTCTACACCTACTTGCAGTTGTACGTATAGATCGAATCGCAAAAGTATTCCAGCGTTAAGGACAAAATCAAAATGGATTAATATTTTATTGCACGCAGCAGTATGGTCGCAAACATATGGAAATTCAATGAAAGGTCACAGAGAAACTGTGTGTGTGTGTGTGTGTGTGTGTGTGTAGAACACACAATAATACATAAACATATAACACACGAAACACAATCCTTTCCCGAGTAGACGACTCGCATATTTATTAGTAGGAAAGTGCATTTTATTTGACAGATTATATTAAACGTGGTTTTCTTTTATAGTGCACACAACGTCGTGTAACGGAAAATTCAATTTCAAAACTTTTATTTTTTCGTTTTCATTCTTTGCCTTTTTAAATCATTTTATTTATACATATTATTTTACACTCAGTGGCGTATTTACGGGGTCCGGACCCCTCCCATTGACCCAGTTGTTATCTATTATCTAATAATATAATATGTTAAATGTTTATTAATATTATGTTAATTACCCATTTTTTCAATGTATACTTTCGTACAATGAGTGGTCCAAGTTTCGCTTGGCAAACTTTTAGATCAGAAATAGGATCAAGTTAATCCATTTTAGAGAGAGAGAGAGAGAGAGAGAGGAAGTTTATTGAAATTTTCAAAAGTTATTCCAAAATGAAGAAAAAACTTCAAATTTGAGTAAAAACACTTAAAACTTTAATATATTAACTGCGGTAAACTCGATTTGCATGAAATATATTTTAATTATTTGGAAGGAACACTGAAGCTATAACATTTAAATATTCACTCTTATTAACAATAATATCGGAATAAAGCCTTAAAAATATTTTCAAACAAATTTAACTACATTTTGGAAATAACTCATTTTTATCTAATAAAATTTGAAATACTTTATGTTATGAGGCAAAAATTTCATACATCTTATCATGGGTACATAATATTATCTTATTATTAGTTGGGATTTCGCAGCACACTTAACTACCATTTAAATGTATGAATAAAAAAACTGCTAATTTTGGCATAAAACAACAATTTGTTTTTCTGAAAACATCATACAATTTTTAATTGGAATCGTGTTTGATATTTTCTTTTAGAAATTAATTTTTACCATGCTTTTCTACCTGTGGTAAAATTATTTGAAACAATGGCTCAATGAATACATTTTTTTAAGCTTCTTTCTAAGATTAGAATTTATAGTATTCATGTTGTAACATAATTTTATATCTAAGTGCATATTATGTTATTAAAAGTAAGTAATTATGAACTTAAAATTTTTTATTTTTATGAAATGTAATTAATACTATTTCTATTGTAGATTTAAGACTTATAATGTATTGTCGGGAATAGTAAGAGAAAAGTCCCTAACAGCATTGTGTTGAAAAAAATTTTTGGACCTCTTCCATGAAAATTTTCTAAATACGCCACTGTTTACACTGGCTGTATATAAATCATATTTTTATTTTGTAAACATAATTCTTAGAAAAAAAAGTTAGGTTAGGTCAGAATCGAAATTTTTATAATTACATTTCACACGTCATTGTACTTAAATGATTCGAATGCATTTTACCCCGAAACGATAAATTCCAGAAACAACGAAACTAATTCCCTTTTTCTTAAAGAACGAGCACTTTTTTATAAGGAACAACCCACAACAATTATTGCTGTCTGCGATTAAAAATATAATTTAAAAAAAGCTCAAAATCGGTGTGAACAATTTAGAATATTTTACTGACATAAATTTTTATAGTTTCTATTTAATTATTTTATTCAGCTACAGAATCTGAATTATAGTTCCTATAGACGAAAAATGAACAACGACTTTTTACAATAATTTTATTTTATTTAGCCCGTTGAAAATAAAAATTCCGAGTTTTATTCAAATATAAAAATTTAACATCGAAGAGAGTGCACATGAAGTGGCCGTCTCGTGCAGGTTATTCGCATATAATATGCTCGTGTCCCTCTGTGTTGACCCCTCGTCGTTGTTGTCACGATGGCCGTGACATTTGTCTTGATAAATCGTTGTTCTAGGAAATAGTTCTAATAACACGAAAAGTGCTTCTACCTGCTGCGGTTGGTGTTTTGGCCCTCGAGCGGATTATTCGCGTGAAATTCCGACTTAGATAATAAGAAGCGATCGATGTGCGACGAATCTAGAACGACATTGTGCGTCCGTGATATTTGAAAATTAATTACTAGATTCCGAATTTTGTAGGCATTTGCTTTTTAATTCGAATGAAATCTTTGATTTGGCTGTTTTTCGTTTTAATAATTTTTTTTTAGGTATCATCATTAGAAGCATTTTTATTTTTATTTCTGTTTTAAATGATATTTTTTTCAAAACTTGTAACAAATCAACGTATTTAAAAGGTCAATAATAATATTGTAAATTAATTATTTTCAAAATAATTAAAAAGAAACCCGGACATACTTTGCACCACCGATATTCTTCGCTATTCGGGTCAGATACTCTTGGTGGGTTTGTGGAATTTTAAAGAATCATTTCTTCGATAAGACAACTGTGAACGAAAAAAGTTAATAATATAAAGATCAATAATGGTCATTATGCAAAACGTGTTTATATATCAGTGATAAGTTATTATAATATTGATTTATCGAATAGTGATAAACAGCTGTAACGATCACTGTACGAATGGAAGGGAATTAGAGTCTAGAAGACTAGAGTCTTTATAGTAGACATTAATCTGACAATATTTTAAAAACTGAACCGAATTGCGCTTATGAATAAGAAATTTAATTAATCATAATTTCAATTTGTATTATAAAATATGTAAAACTTTAAAGACAAGAAGAAATATGATTCCTAGTGTTGGTACGAACAATACGCATAATATTACAGTTTTACAATAGCGCGTTTTATTTATTTTTTTGTCTGTTGGCACGTTTTTGGCGTTGTAAAAGTGGCTCGAAAATTTCGTTCAGTCCCTCTTTAGATCGGAAATATCGTTATCTACTCGGTACGTTTTTCACTATAGCACGTAACAAAAAAGTACTGCGAGAGGGGAACAGTGTCGGGATCCGGAGTCGGCGGCCTTCGGTGCGCCACTGCATAAGGGGTGATGGTAACTCGATAACGAATAACACGTCGTAAATATAGTGGGGGTACACGTTTTAATAAAAATGTAGACGGACTTTTTTTTGAACTTGTCTAAAGGTCGGTGGTCAAAGACCCTCGAAGAGACGGAAACATTGTGTGAAACGGAATTTCGAACGGTCTCAAAATAGGACATTACAGGCATTTTTAAACAATATTATAAACCGTCGTAAAACTGCAGAAACTCGTCTGAAATGAAAAATCGCTTCGACCATTCATCGTAGGTAGTACACGTTTTGGAAAAAGTTCATTGCAATGTAATTCTAATTATTGAATACCAGAAAATCGATGAAAATAAATAAATATCGCTTGACGCTTTCTCATAACATGTCAAAAATAGTCAAATTAAATACGACGTTTTTCTAAAGACGATAACGATAACGATAAATACAATATACCTTATATTTAAAGATAGGATGTTTAAGACCTAAAAAAGTACCAAAAATGACGCCAAAAAATGCTTTAATGACCTAAAAACAGTAAAAAATGACCTAAAAAAATTGCTTAAAATACAAATTGAAAAATATTTAATTGTAAATGTCCAAACATATTTAAATTAATTAAGAAAATGAAAAAATCGACGTGAATATCGAACTTAATGTCATTTTATCGACAAAGAGATTATCGGGTTGATTAAATCTTCTTCTTCTTCATTGGCATTACAACTCTTCAAGAGCTTTTGCCGCCACCGCCACCTCCTTCCACTCTTCTCGATTTTGAACTTTTTCTTCCCAATCTGGTATCCCTAGTTTCTCCAAGTCCT
>JAIPRM010008738.1:0-15536 GCA_025469315.1 Stegophylla sp. TES_Ste_2020
AAGTTTGGATAAAAAAATGATGGTTTCCGAGTCATTTATGTCAAATTTTGGGTAGTTTTTTCCAAAATAATAATCGAAAAATTGAGAAATTCAAAAAATGACCTCTCTAAAGTACAATCTAGAGGAAAATCCGGTTTCAGAGAGGTACTGATCGAAACTTTGGACAAGTATTTCTATACGAAAAAGTGTTAACAGAAAAAAAAAATAAAAAAAAAAAATAAACATCATTATAAAAACACTAGCTTCTTCGCTCCCCTCAGAATCTAAAATAGTAATAAGTAGGACTGTGAATTTGTAGGAAAGTGTATTTTGACGTTCTGGAGACTGGGGGAATCACGGTCAGTGGGTAATACTGGTCAGTGGTGTATCTCTTGAAATATGATATATAAAATTATGATTTCCGTATAATTGTATAACTGTTGTTATCAAAACCTAATACTGATATTGTTATACAATTTATAAACAACATTTGTCGCACCTAAAATTAAGCAAAACATTTTTTTTTTATCAATGTTTATGTAATACTTTTCCCAATTTAAAATTTTCTTAGAGTAAGAATATTTAATTTTTTTTTTATTTTTCATATTTTATTTAAATCTATAACCTACAAGGATTGGAATACAATATTCTTAATCTATCTAAGTATTATATTTTTAAGAAAATTAATGTTTTTGTGAAAACACTTGATAGGGGTAATAGCGGTCAAACTTGACTTCCTAGTTGTATAATACCGTGTTGGTCTTAATAATATATATATATATATATATTTTTTGTTTAAACAATAAAACATTTTCTATATAATCATATGATTCTCATTTATCACTTTGTATACTGACAAAACATGAATTTGACCAAAATTTGTAGAATTTATAGAAACTTATTCCCTATAAATATTACATGCAATTTTACACGACTGGTAACAAAAAAAAAGTTACATCCTTAATTTTTAAAAATCTGTTACTTTGACATAACAATGACAATATGTTTAAGCATCCATTTCTCGGAGTAATATAATATTTAGAGTAACGGAACCTGAGATATAGTCATTATTGCTTAGAGGTGGTGACCGCCGTTCCCCCATTCTTCCCTACCGATCGAATTTGCTCTGTATGTATATTACTTCAAATTATTCTTCAAATCATCATATTTCTTGCTTGCGATGTCGTCGGAAATAATTTTATACGCATCTTTTATCGTATTCATAACACCTGTGTGTGCCGATAACTTCTGATTCACGGTATTAAAGAATTCTAAGGGAGAAAAATAAATAAATATTTTTTAGCGATTTCATTATAATTAAAATACGATTAAAATCCGAAAAAAATTAATTAAATTTCAATCGCACAAGTCTTTTTTTGCTCCATACGTCAGACGTTCTTTGAACATTTTTTTTTTTTTTTTACAATTAGATATATCTAAATCTTATAGACGCGAACTTACCATCGAACACCAATTTCGGCTCCAACGGAGCATTAACGGCTATAGCACCGTCTACGAGATCAGGAAACTTCTTTCTGCTCCAGGCGGCCAACTTCCCTCCGTGACGTTCTCCGACTACGATCCATTTACTCAAAGGAAAGTGTTCCTTGTAGAATTTTATCATTTCCGAAATATCGTACAATGCTTGTTCACTGTTAAAGTATTCATGAAAATATTCGGTGGTAAAATCGCTAAAATATTCAACAAAAAAATATTTCAATTATATAATTATTATGAATAGGGTTTTTAATTTAAAATATTTCACTCAAAGTATTTCGAAATTGAAAATTTCACTCTTTGTGAAATATTTCAATGAAAGTATGAAATACATTGTTTTCCCTGATATCTGAAGATGATATAATTATTTTGTATTGAGTAGTGAAACTTTATCAACCACCTGATTATGTTTCTAAAGTTGTAAATTTTCATATAATACATATTCATTATCCATATATATCACAAAACAATTTGTTATTATTATTATTATTTCGTATGGTGTCAATGAGCAACATCAACAACACTTAGGATAATAATATATATATATATAACATCTACATAATTAAGATTAAAAGATGGTCAGCAGTGATAAAACTAAAAAAAAAAAAAATAAATAAACACATAAATTATTATAAACATATAAAACATAAAATTGATAAGAGGTTTCCCATTTGGTAAATATAAACAGCGAACTCTAAACAAGTTAATTGTTCTCTCTTTTTAATTATATATTAGTATATTACTTTTTATTATCTATTATTAATTATATTTTAATTAATTATCATATGTAATTTTGGATTTTTTTTTATTTTTTACGTAAATGAAATATTTCAAGAAAATACATTTCATGAAATTTCAAAACCCTAATTATGAATCATAAATTAATTACAATTGATCACAAGAATTTTTGTATCTCGCGAACTCTACGAGTTGAGCGTGAAACATTGATTGTAATTATTACTGCAGGACTGGGCCGTGGGCCTGGCAAGGTGCAGATGACTGCTAGGGATGAAAAATATTCATTAGGTATAGGGGTGGGGGTGTAAAACTCGAAGTGATCATTAAATAAGAAAATCAAAATCGATGTACCTATTTAAATACGCTATCGTTTATAAAATTATAAATGGATTTTCATTTAGAATAATATAATATACAATTTAGTTATACACATCAGACTTTTTTTTTCGGTTTTCGCTCTTCAAGCTTCTTTATTTAATACTCGTCTCCTTTAAAATTTTGTAACATTACACACCAACGTCCTCCACGAAATCGTGTTATATTATATTCCATTCTTGGAATACGTTACAGGTGCAAAATCTGTCATTTTTTTTTTTTTCTTTAATTGTATTTAATTGAATATAAAATGCACAAGTAATTGTTTTATACTGACAGTGAGTAACGTAGATTATTCAAATAGTTTTTGTACCTGGGGTTAAATTGAGTATAATAACGTTGTTCCAGAACGAAAAGAAATCCTTTGGTTCTTTGAGCAATTTCAATCCATACAGGATGTCGTATTTCCATATCCGTGAGTTCAGATGCGTCTCCGACTACCAAAATGATTGGACCGGGTTTCGCCATGTCGGTATAAAATTGTTCACTCAAATGAAAATACTGTGAATTTCAAATGGAAACTTTGTATACGTTATGTATGTATATAATATGATTTTCTTTTTATCCATACAAACTTTGAGAACGACTACATGTTGATGAGCGAAATTGATAAACTATTTTTGAATGAGGAACTTTGATGTCATAATAATATATCTCATAAAATATTGAACTTAATGCAACATTAAATGCATCATGCAATTTTTCGTGTAACCACAAACGCCTATTTTGATGTGCTATTCGATGCTGTCGTTATGCTGGTTTACAAATTTTGAAAATTTTGTGATACTATCTTAATTAGGGGTTTGAGGAGATGAAAAATCTCATTTTCTTTAGAACAATAATTTACGGAATCAATGTAAAAAATTATTTTAATACCTTTATTAACTGATATTATTTTTTTCCTAATAAATAAACAGTTACTATTTTTGTTGAATTTGTTTTTATTATTTTGTTATTTGGCAATTGAATTCTTAATATTAATATTACTACTATTACTATTAATAATTATACTACTATTATCAGTGTTTAAATTCAATTATGTGAGTTGAAGTCAGTTATAAAAGATTTTTGTTTTTTTAGTAATTTATTACTGTGATTCCTTAAATTGTCATCCCATCCCTTTAAAACCGTATTTACATGAAACGATATTTGAGAATTTTAGACGCCAGCATGGGTGGCACGTCAAAAAAAAAGGTTTAGGGGTATTTCGGGGGTATGAAAAATCGCATACTGCATTTTTCATTTTATATTGAATTCAATATTAAATGAGGTGGCAGACGCACGTGTTCTTTTAAATCTCATATTTGCAAAATCCAAAATAGGTTCATTATCGATTCCTTTCACCCGACATAGGGTCATTCTCAAAGTTAGTACGGAGAAAAAAGTCATCCTGTACATATTAGAATATATTATTATTTTTATGCTTAATATGTCGGATGAATATTGTTACCTGATACCATTGACCCTCATTGTTGCTATTTAAATGATCCAATGGTTGTACGATAAATTTGATGGGCGAAAATATAACATCAGAAATAACAACATTTTTCACATCCGTGAAGCTCGACATAAACCGAATGAGTTGTTTATCTGGGAAAATGATTAACTCTTACATTTCACATATTTGTGTGGACCTGCCCGTGGTAAATCACCACGAAGCAATTTGGAACATTAATATTTTGTTTTAAAACCATTTTTTTTTTTTTTTTTTTGATTCTGGACAGAGCGAAGGAACTGAATATGATAATTATATTACAATGATGTTTATTTCTTTTTCTCTTTCTAGAAACACATTTTCGTATAGAAATTATCGTCCAAACGTTTCGATTAACAACTCAGTAGATCCGAAATTGCGTCAAGACGGTATTTTAAAGAGGTCACATTTAAAATATTTCTATACCTTTCACAAAATCACGGAAAATCTGTCAAAAAATTGACAAAAAAACGAAAAAAAAAGCTGATACCCGAATTTTTAGAAAATTTTATAATCTTTTTAACATAACTCGATAAAAAATATAGATATAGACTTCAAACATTCACTAACTACTACAAATGACCATGAAAACACTTTATAAAAATTTCAAAAACATTTGATCAATTTTGAGTTAAGTATAGTGTTTTAAAAGTATTGAAAACATTTTCATTTTTTTACTAGTTTTCATATTATACAATTATATGACTACGTCCCTGATTAGCGTGAAATGACATAGCCCCATAAAATAATGTGTGATATAAATGCTACTAATTGTTTTTTTATTTATTTTTATTAGTTACACTTACCTACATAAGAACTCATATTGGTTTATATTATTTAAAGACCTACCTTACCAAATTTTCGAAATATTAAAGCACATTATCTATTTCTAAATTGTATTTTTTTTCCGTATTTTTTTTTCCGGTGTCTATCGACTTATAAATAAATGTTATTTCAATGAAGTAAAAAGTGGAGCCGTATTTAGAAATTTGCTGGACGGCGGCAAAAAAAAAAAAAAAAAAAAAAAAGCGTAAAACGTTAAAAATAAATAGCGATTTATGTAAAATGAATTTAATAAATGTAAATAAATAATTTAAAAACTTCCCCTTCGTATTTAGTCACCCAGGGCAACTGCACCCTGTTGTCCACCTTCATTACGGCTCTGTAAGTACCTACTACTTAATCATACAAGACAAGTATGAAGTGTGCCATACGAAAATTTAGTTATTTTTATCCCTGTAATAGAATATGTTAGAGAACAAAGTGAAGAAGTCAGTTTTTCTTCAATGATGTTCCTTTCTTTTCTGTAGAAAACACTTTTTCATATAGAAATACTTATCCAATAATCTCAATATGCAACTTTTTGAAACCGAATTCGCCTCTAGTTGGTACTTAAGACAGGTCATTTTTTTTAATTTCTCAATTCTTCAATCATTTTTTTTTTTTTTTTTTTTTGAAAAACTAAACAAAAATTGATAAAAAAGACTCGTAAACTATCATTTTTTGATCAAAACTTTATGAAAATTTAAACATAGATGAAAAATAATATGAGAAACATTTTGTCTGAAAAAAATTTTGAAAATGTTAAAAAAAAAAAATTGTTGGACATTTTTCTATTACGGACAAGTATTTCTATTACGAAAAAGTGTATACAGAAGGAGAAAAAAAAAATAAAATTATCATCATTGTAACATTACTGTCCTTAAGGCAGAATATGAAATTGAAATGGTGAAAATTATAAATATTATCTATTATATATCTATACTTATTATATAAACTGTATATAATTATCAATATCGAATACCTAATATTTATAAGTACAACACAAATAGTATGAGAGGCGTTTACCCGTCCGGGGCATTACCCCGGCTGCGGGGTTGCGGCGCTGCACACACTACTTTATTGCAAAAAAAAAATAAAACAAAATTCATAATTTGTGTCAATAATGAAAGTCTGGATTCGTTGGACATAGTGATAATATATTATTAATTATAATAATTTATGATACTCAAACGAGAATGTACTTTGTACTCGCAATTACGGAGTAAATTTTAATCTGTCCTTTTCTTATACTCGGTAGTGGTTAACACTGAGGTGATTACGTATTCTCTTTTAAACAGAATTGTCTCTTATTTTGTCTGTCAGTCCTGTTATCCCGAGAAACTTCCTACAGGATACTTTTTGTCCTATTTATTTAAATCAATGACAATATTTCTAGAGTACATTGAAAATCATGAATTTAAGTTGTATTCAAGTCGTAATAGTAAAATTTTCTCCGATTGTTACCTAATAAATGAACATTTTTTTGTAATTTTAAATATTTTATCCAATACCTTTATTGAATACTACGATAAATTTATTTTAAATTTTATAGTTGAAAATTCTGCATATTTTTGTGATATTTACGAATCGGTATTGCTGAACTAACCTGATTTTGTGTTCTATTTTAAAATATTCAAAATTTAGTAACTCAAGTTAATACTTATAAATTATTATTACTCTTGTTTTTTTTTCACTTGTATTTACTAAGAGATTTTATAATTATTACGGTTTATTTTGTACATTATTGATTTTTTTTAAAAAAAAAAAAAAAAAACAAAATATAGGAAAATGGAAAATATTCAGAAATTAATCGGAGACGAGACAGAATTTGTGATGCGGGAGGGCGAGGGGAGGAAAAATATTTTTTTCTCGGTGTGAAAAAATAAAAAATGTTTCCCCTAGTCTAGTAGATCCTGCCTGTAAATGTGTGGGCGGGCGCTCACGTCGTTATCCCACCTCGAGGTCAAAACAGTGCCTCGTGATTTACCATTACATCACACGTAAGCCCTTACCTGCTTTTTCGTCATTCGAAATCGTTACAGCCACCTGTTTACGAGTGTACAGAATAATAAAAAAAAAAAAAAATAAAATAAATTGTTATTACCGGTGAGTGAATAATCAAAATAATCACTTACCACCGATGTCAATATCAGCGACAAGGCGCACGAGAAAAGATTGGAGAAAATTTGCATGGCGGCAACCCGCTTTGCCGTTTATAAAAGTTAGGTACCTGAAACGAGCGGGGTAAATCAGTAGTCGATCGATAAGTTTATAATATTATATCGTCGTAAATCTACGAGTGTTCTTCGGGAGGAGGTGATATGTTATTGTTACTTGTCTAAGTAGAAGTATCGAAAGGAAAAGAAAGTTACCACAGAAATTTTAAACTTAGAATGGTTTAGGAAAATAAAAAAAATTGTACATATTTTAATCGAGAGTATTATAAACGTAATTTTCAATTAACAAACCTTATTTAGGTACAATTATAAATTTGTATAATAATAATTAATTATTGAAAAATAACACGTCATTATTATAATCTGAAAAACGTTTCAACCGTTCTAAACAAGAATGTTTTGCAAAAAAAAAACGTGTTGTTAACGTTCAAACATTATTTAATACACAGCGAATGTTTAAACAACGTTTTTATTGAAAAATTGTATTTTATGAACCTTAAATTATTAATTTCTACATAACGATGGCCAGATCTGGACAATTATAATAATAATTACATCCGAATTGAGTTCCAGAACTAAAAATATATACTAATCGAGTCCAAGGAATAAAAACTCAGCATAACAGTTGTGTCCCAAGGAAAAAACTGACTATAACATTCGGGTCCTAAGGGGAACAAATGACTCTTACGAATAAGTCTAGCATATTGTAGGCGTTGACCTTTTAATGTTCTGGTAAAACAACATTTTCCTCTTCAATTATGTCTTAAGTACAGTAAATAACACATGCTCACGACTGTCACACGTTTATTATAAATGTATGAATAAAAATGTCGCATTTTATTTTTATTTTAATCAACCATTTTCCAACAAAAATATGGTTTAGTAAGTTTTGATTTAGACTTTTAGTCTTTATAATTGTGTATTGTTGTAAATTTGATATTACAATATAATACAATTACTTTAAAAAATACTTTTTTCTCATTATTTATTTTCCTCTCCTTTACTTATTAGATAGAAAAACAATAAATAAAACAAAGTGAAGTAAAGTTAAGTATAGACAAAAAAGCCGGACATACTTAGCACCACGGATATTCTTCGCTCTTCGGGTCAAATACTGTTGGTAGGTACGTTAAGAATGACGTTTATTATTATTTTTAGATTCTGAATGAAGTTTTTACAATGATATTTATTTATTTATTTTTTATTTTTTTATTTTTCTCAGTACAACTGTTCTTATGGAAATACTTGTCCAAAAGTTTTGATCGATAACTTTTTGAAACCGGATTTGCCTCTTTTGTATTTTTTTGTACTTTAAAGAGGTCATTTTTTGAATTTCTCAATTTTTCAATTTTTTTTTCTGGAAAAAACTTCCAAAATTTGACAAGAACGACTCGGAAACCATCATTTTTTGATCCGACTTTCATGAAAATTTAAACATGGATAGAAAATCATATAAGAAAGATTTTGGCGCAAGAAAATTTTGAAAATGTGAAAAAAAAATTTGGACATTTTTCTAACATTTTTTATTTTTTTATATTATTAACTTCCCTCGTTCAAAATCGTTTTATTGAAGAAATGATTTATCGTTTCTTTAAAATTCAATATAACCGTCAAGGGAATCCCACCCGTCGTGCGAAGTGTATCCGGCTTTTTTATACTTGTTAACTTCCTTCGTTCAAAATCGCCTCGTTGACGAAATGATTTATCGTCCTGCTTTCATATCTATAATTTACTTATCTTTGCTTCGCTTTACTTTACTCTTTATTTAATAAGTACCTTACTTTTTAAACGTGATAATATTATAATTTCCATTTAAGACTAATGTATGTTAGAAAATAATGAAAATTATAAATTTTTATTCATTTCACTAAGATAAATAAATAGTCAAAATGAATTTTGAATAGTAATTTTTTTTCTTAGGTTAAAAAAAAAACAATGCGTCATCTAAAATATTACTTTATAACCACCACTGTATAAGTGTTGTGAATATTCGGGAACCAGATGTCACGAAACGAGCAGCAATTAAACATATTATTACGCGAAGCAGATGAATACACCATTTAGCGTGTAACTGTTTTCTCCGTAAATAATATAATACTCAGTTTTGCACGTCGGTTTTTAAAAAAACAGTTTCCTTTGTTCCATGTAAATAACCCGGTCGTATTATTTTGAATAATTGTCAACGTTTAAAATAGAAAAAAAAAAAAATACTATTACGCATTATTTTGTATAAAAATGTATTTTATCGTACGTCTATTTTATTTATTTTTTGTATGTACGGGAAAAACAATTACACACCTTACAGTGCCTAAGGGGGATGAAATGTAGTGTTGTAAAGTAAATTACATTATAGTGGCGTAATCCATATGTCAGTAAAATTCGACAAAATGTTTGTAGTTTTTTTTTTTTTTTTTTGTACTAGGTATAGATCAAAAATATTGAGATTTAAATATTGTCCTGAATACTACTACCCTTCGAAATTCAGTTCTAATATATTTTGCAATATCATTAAAAAAAAAATTGCCTAATTTAATTACTTAATTTAAATTCCTCTCACACTTGTTGTATATAATTCGTCTTGTACCTAATGCTTTTATTTTTTTTGTATTTCATGTATTTCAAAACGGATTTGTTCAATCCGTGTTGTTGGATACACTTAATTACCCATTGAAACAATGGATTATTTGTTCTTGAAAGTTTACCGAATTAGATGTTTCATTTTCCTCCAGAAATAATCGTTAGTTGAATGCGTGAAGATATTTATAGATATTTAGAGTAAGATAATAACACAATCCACCTTGTTTATTAATAATTTCACTGCCAACTTACATAAAACATGTGTATTTTATTTTTATATACTTTGGGAAACCTTGACCATTACACTAGTTCCTTAGTAACAGCTTTTCGTTTACCAGTTAACGAAATCATACTTAGTATTATAAACAGTGTTTATTTCAGAAAGTGACCGGAGGGTGAAAGTGTATGAACCAGAAAGTGAAAAGCATATTATGCCCCCTTTTAATTCTCTATGCAAAAACTACTTATGTATATAATTATTTTCAAACACACACACTTGACAAGTCTGAAATAAAAACCGATTATTATAAAATTACAAACACATTACTCATACGTACGTTATGTCACATGTATTTTTAATTTTTTTTTCTAAAACATTAAAATTTCTATGCGGACGTAACAAAGCAAATAATATTATATTAACCGATACTTACAATATTCGGCAGATGAAATTTGACTTAGAGGACTTTAAGACGTTGACTTCGACGTTGATGAAAACGAAATATGAATACAAATTATTTTTGTATAGAGTATATAATGAAAATTCGATGAATAGTACGAACGTTTAGTCATTGTTTTAAATATTACTGCGCGTTTTATAACTGTTTTTCGCTAATGTACATACATATAATATGAACGAAAAAAAAATGCAAAAAACAATTATTTTTAATTTCGAAACAATACTTATACGGAGAAAAATATACGAGTAAACACTACTGAAACGGTAATTAAGTTCATTATGTTTAGCATATTAATATTTCAAATTACTGTCAATTATATAAAATTAATTGTATTTAGAATACCGTATCATCATTTTCTATTCAAACGTATATTCAACAAAGTTTTTGAACATTTGTGTACGCTAATTAAATGCCTTTTATTCAATTTCGTCTTTAAAAATTATGGTATTACTCCCTTTTATATTCTAAACGAAATTATCGTTTTTACAACGTTTTATTTTTATTTTGTTCCTTTTTTTCGGTGAACACTTTTTAGTATAGAAATATTTGTCCAAAAGTTTTGACCAGAAACTTTTTTGAAACCGAATTTGACTCCAGTTGGTACTTTAGAGAGGTTATTTTTTTTTTTTAAGTAAAAACTCCTCAAAAATTGACAAAAAGACTGGGAAACCTTCATTTGTTTGATTCAAACATTATGAAAATTTAAACATAGATAGAAAATAATATGAAAAATATTTTGACGCAAAAAAATTTTAAAAATATGAAATAAAATTTGGAAATTGTTCTAACATATTTTTTTTCTCATTATTTTTATATATATATTTATTATTTATTAGATAAAAAAAAGTAAGGTAAACTAATATAAAATAAAGTAAATTATCGACAAGAAAGCTGGACATACTCTGTACCACGATATTCTTTGCTCTTCGGGCCAGATACTCCTGATTGGTGATGGGTTGAAAATCACGTCTTTTATTGTTCTTTATATTATTAATTTCCTTCGTTCAGAATTATTGTCTTATTGAAGATATGATTTATCGTTTACACACCCACCATGAGTATGAAACCCGAGGAGTGACAAACATCCTTGATGCGAATTATGTTCGGCTTTCTTGACTACGATTTACTTTACTTTACTTTATCATTGTTCCACACTTTCACACTCCAACCACATGCAAATCGAGGGATATTTTTTATTGGCAGAGCGAGCCATTGTTAACCATTGTCCACTTTTAGAAAATATATTTTTCGTTTTATCAGAAAAATTTGTCAAAATGTATAACTATTGGAAATATTTTTTTCATACGTATATATGCGCACCTGCAGTTTCAAGTGGTCTAGTGAAAATTTAAACATTGTTTCAAGTGCAAACAATATACGGGTTAGGTTAGGTTAGGTTAGGATGTGCACATTTGAACGGTATCAGGTTCTTGTGAGATTTTTGTGTACATAATCATAGACATGTTTAGTATACTATTATTATTATACCACTGAGATGGATAAAAATTAATGGAGTGAGGACTACGAAATACGTGTTTAGGGTTACTTCCACCATCGAGAGGCAAATTTTTAAAGAGTCTATTACTTAACACCATACTATAAATAACGTAATACTTCAGTACAAAAATTCTTGTGAACTTCGACTCGACGTACCCATCACAGAAATAAATTATCGTAATAATACACTAGGGTGACCAAATTTAAGAAAATAAAATACAGGACAAAAATATTAGAAAAAAAAAAATAAGTATTTGTTACATATATTTATGTGTGTGTGTGTTTTTGAATCGTGACAAAAATATAATTTTTAAACTACCTATTATAGATTAAATTTAAACACATAAAATAACTTAATAAAACTAAATTTATACTTTCCAAAATTTCTTCAAATCCTTTATTCATACTTATTGTAAACTTTACTTTCTAAAAAAAAAACTTGTTAGTTTAAGATTATAATTGATCAAATGGTATCCAAAAGATTTCTAGATTCTTACATTATTTTATTCAATAATTTCATTTCAAAAATTTTAAATCAACAGTAAGTCGAAAAACGGGATTAATATGGGACAGACTTGAAATTACGGGACAAAAAACGTCCTGAGAGAACTTTGTCAGGACAACAGTACACAGAGCCAAAATAAAGAATAATCCTGTATAAAACAGGACGTATGGTCACCCTATAATACGCCCATTATAGTAAAGTGATTTACACTAAAAATATGTAAATATTGTAAATTATGTTACGACTTTTGTAATTTTTTCAAAGCAATATACTATTTATACTATTTATATTCATTTCTGTCATAAAAAATAAATTCCATATTTATCTAATAATAATAATAATAATATACGAAATGTAAGATAAATAATAAAATATTCCAAAATTTTTTATTTTAACCATAGTAATATGAATATATTATGTAGTGCGAATAATATTATGCCATATTTTAGTATCATGTTTTATTTATTTTGTGAAAGGATTATACTGTTGTAAAATTTACATCATTACTCATTTATGATTCTTGGGATACAATGTATAGTGCGAGTACAAATAGACGAAATAAAAAAAAAAAAAAAAAACATCTGGAAACGTGTTGAATACGTCTGAATAGAAAAATATACCGTTGTCAATTTCTGAACACGTAAAATTTACACGAACGGTAAATTTATGCATTATATATATATATATATACGTTTTGATATTACGCTTTAATATACGCATAATAAAGAATCATATAAAAAAAAAGCCGGACATACTTCGCACGATGGGTGGGATTCTCTTGACGGGTGTATTTAATATTAAAGAAACGATAAATCATTTCTTCAGTAAAACGATTCTGAACAAAGGAAGTTAATAATATAAGAAAAGAAAATGTACAAAATTTTTTTTCACATTTTCAAAATTTTCTTGCGCCAAAATCTTTTTTATAGGATTTTCTATCTATGTTTAAATTTTTATAAAATTCTGATCAAAAAATGATGGTTTTCGAGTCATTTTTGTCAAATTTTGGGTAGTTTTTTCCAAAAAAAACATTGAAGAATTGAGAAATTCAAAAAATGACCTCTTTAAAGTACAATCTAGAGGCAAATTGGGTTTCAAAAAGTTATTGAACGAAACTTTTGGACAAGTATTTCTATACGAAAAGTTGTACACAGAAAAAAAAATAAATAAAAAAAAATAATAAACATCATTGTAAAAACACTAGCTTCTTCACTTCGTTCAGAATCTAAAAACATAAACAAATACATTTTTTAGACAATTTGTGTGAACAAATAAATTATAGATATTTAAATCATCAGGTATTATTTAAAAATTTTACTTGCTTAGTAAATTCACACGAGAAAAATAAAATCCATATCAAAGAACTTTTAATTATAATATTACATATTCTTCAGAATAATTAAATTTAAAAAATAATTAAAAGAAGATGATTTATAAGGAAAATGAGTTAAATGTACATATTCCAGAGGTATTTATTTTTATTTTTAACGACTGAAAAATTACATTCTTAAGAAATATTCAATGAAATATTTGAGCTTCTTGTTTAACAGTAATCTACGTTAACATTTTTCTACTTACAAAATTATAATTTTTATTATTTATTTACCTTACGTTAATCCTTTGACGATAAGAAATTTATATTTCATCTTTGTTAACACTCATTCAGATTCAATTAGTAAATTAATAATTATTTTAACAACACCTATTTTTAAGACGTAACAACTACTCTCCTTCACTAACCAAACAACAAAGAATTTTATTTGAAGTTTTAACTATTACTTTCTTTCACGATTGTAAATAAGTACTTGCGAATAGGTAAAATACCATTATGTAAATTATGCTAAATGATGTTTTAACGTATATTTATTTGCTAATTGGCTTGGTCGAGTTTGAATTGAATGTCTTTTGTGCACTTCAAACGATAAATATTTAAAGCTTTACGTCTTAGTATGGATTAAGTTCTTAAAACAAAAAATTAACAAACTTTATAAGGGCACTGCGATTTTCAACTTTATTACGTACAATTTTTTAAACTATTTACTTTTTTCAAATTTGGAATATACATTTATTGATTTTAGATATTAATAGTATTATAGAAACGTTTATATAGTGGTTCCAAAAATGGATAATATTGTTTCGCTGATTTTCCAAATCACATTTAAGAAATTGTAAGCGATAGCATACAATAAAATAATATGTAAAGATAAACGCAATTTATTAAATATTATAATATACGTGATGATTTAAAAAATTTCGTGTAATTACTTATCAACATATTATTATATATTATATATTATATAATAATATTATGTTTGAATACGTAACTGGAAAAGTAAATTACTGAATAATTTCTATATACAACAGATGTCATGGATATTCTTTTCCTATAAAAAGTAGGTAGTCCATTGTTAGGAGAGTGAAAAATAAAAGTAGTATTATGATGGAATTTTTGAAAATTTTGATAACCAAAGAAAGGTTCCAAATATATTACTAGGATAAGGTGTCCGTAAATAATGGTTAAACTGTACATTAAAAGAAAACCAATAACAGTATCATCGTCAAAATTAAAATTTGATTGTATTTGTTGTGGCACGAGGAAAGCCTACACATGCACCGCACGTCCGAATAATAATATCATTATCGCGACACATTAATTAATAATTTTAATTACCATCAGGCGGCCACACACACACACGCACAGTATTATAAGTTTATATCAATAATTATTATCGTTTTTGTGAATTATTATATAAGTTTATTTAAATGTACCATATATTATAATGTATATTGACCGTTCCGTTGTCTTTTTTCCGTCGTCACTTAATGTCCGTCTACCGACGAAATCTTGCCGTCCGACTGCCGACGCAATTTCTTGTTCCTTTAGCCGTACGAATAACGTGCCTTTTAATAACATTAACGTAAATAAAGAGTGTGCATCTATAGCATATATAATATAGCTGGCGAACCTATACCTGAAATTAAAAGAAATGACATATCACTTAAATATATGTCTAGATCCTATATATCAAATAACATCACACTATCATACGAAAACACTGAATTATTTGACGAACTAGGCAAAAACGGAATTAACTTAGACGAATTAATTCTAAAAGAACAATTGAATTCACCCCCATGGAATTTCACATATGATATAAATACAGAACTTAGCTCACTCTTAAAAATACAAACTTCAGCAGAAATATACCAAAGAA
>JAIPRM010008739.1:0-15535 GCA_025469315.1 Stegophylla sp. TES_Ste_2020
TTTTTAAAAAACTACTCAAAATTTCACAAAAACGACTCGGAAACTATCATTTTTTGATCCGAATTTTATTAAAATTTAAACATAGATAGAAAATCATGTCAGAAAAATTTTGACGCAAGAAAATTTTAAAAATGTGGAAAAAAATTTTGGACATTTTTCTAACATTTTTTTTGTCATTTATTTTTTATATTATTAACTTCCCTCGTTCAGAATCGTTTTATTGAAGAAATGATATATCGTTTCTTTAAAATTATATACACCCGTCAAGAGAATCCATTGTGTGAAGTATGTCCGGCTTTTTTTTTTTTTTAATTTAAATTGTTTAAAATATTAAATTACGTGTTCTGTTGATTTTACGAAATAAATTCAGAAAAACAATTAAATATGAATAATAAATGTCTAGGAAAATCAGTATTATTTCTTTCTGACAATGTTTTTTTATGATAAACGAGTATAACGTTAAGTTCAACAAAATTTGATCACTTTTGGGTTTACAGTAAGTTTTAAAGTGTTGCGCGGTTTTTCCGAGTATTTAATTAAAAACGGATCAGTCATTCGCTTTTCAAGCTTTGTAGAACAATTCGTAAACATCAGCAACGACGGTTTCCTTTTTTTAAATTAATTATCATTATTAAATAAAATTACAAGTTATATTTATTGATACGAAATTTCAAACAGTTCCAATTACGAACGCTATGATAATGACCAATTATGCGAGTAGTAACTTTGATTATAATATTACTTTGGATGATAAGTTTTCACGAGTAACTCAAATGAAATATACAACGTCAGTCTCTGCGGTATGGTTACAATATTTTCCAGGAAGCGGCTTTTATATTTTTAATAATTTATTGCTAATCAATAACCGAGAATATTTATATCAAAATAAAATGTTAATATTTATACTTTGGAAATTGGAGGAGTCACAAACAAATCAAAATGGTAATAATTATTTATAGTGGCGGACGCAGGTAGAAGTTTTGAGAGTTCAAACCCCTCCAAAAAATTATTTGACTAGTTATTTCAAAAGTAAAATAGAAAAAAAACGGACGTACTTTGAACTATGGGTATTCTTAATTCCTAAGCGTAGGATTTCCTTTTTAGGTGTGTTGAATTTTAGAGAGACGATAAATAATTTGGTTCTTCAATAAAACGATTCTAACTGGAGCTTAGTTAATTATACACAATATTAACATTATTAGTTTTATATCCAGTTTGTTTAATAACAGAATTGGCCATGGCCATTGCATTATTCATGTATTATTCATGTACATGGTCAATTTTTTATAATATGTTATGAAACAATAGAGAAAATAAATCTACAATCTTTTATATTAACCGTCATTAGAGTAGGAATTCTATCTAAATGTAAAAATGTATTCATTGAGTCAATTCTCGTAAGAATTATACCTCGTGCACAAAAACATATGATGAAATTTTGATAAAAGATGAATTCTACTAGATTAAAAATAAAATGATGAGGATTTGATTGCAAAAAAATCATTCATTTTACGTAAAAATGAGCAATTTTATAGAAATTCTCATTTTAAACAAATATAAAAAAGAAAGTTGACTTATGATTTGTAATATTTTTAGTACTATTAGTAATACGTAACAGTATGTTTGTATTAAATTGTCGGTTCTTTATATCAAGAGATAAAAATTTTATGTAATTAATACTTGCAAGAAATGAGAAACTTTAAATATTATTTACTTAAATCAAAATGGGCAGTTATTTTTGTTTTAAATATATTCCCCTCTTCTTCCGATTTTTTTTCTACGTCCACCCACGATTCTGTTTTCTTTCATATTAACACATGTATAAGTTGGAATGTACTCATATTCGATTATTTTGGAATATTTTTTACTCAGTCAGTCTTATATTCCATTATTAGCTGAGAAAGGGAAAATCATTTTGTTTATGAGAAAATAAGTATTTGAAAAAAAATTCTAAAAATATTTTTCATATTTTATAAATTTTCTTTCGCCAAAATATTTTCCATATTATTGTCAATCTAAATTTATATATTCAAGTTTGGGTAAAAAAAATATTTTGAAGGCTTTTTTGTCAAATTTTGTTTATTTTTTCCAGATTTTCGAAAAACTATTGAAATTTTCTAATGAAAAACTTCCAAAAATACCTAATTTAGGAAAATTCTGATTAAAAATTTTATCGCTCGAGATATTTGAACTAGTATTTCGATATAAAAATTTGTACATATAAAAAAAAATATAAATATAAATAAACATGATTGTCTTACTCCACTCAGAATCTAAAATGATGTCATACATCCACTTAGAATATTACAGGTTCGCCTAATAAATTATGAACACGAAGAATCAAGGTCGGGCGGAATGGGTGAGTCGTCGAATTGCATATAGAAATACGGTCGTATTAAAATTTATAAAATATTTTCGCATTTTTGTAATGTATAAATATGTTTGTACACGAAAAACAAAAGTTTAAGACACCCACCTTGTATAAAACGAATACGCGTTGTCAAGGGTGGATTCAGAGAGGGGGCCCCTCCGTCCGCTAAAAAAACCCACTGGATATCGGAGTAGTTTTAGTCTTGTCTGTAATATATAATAATAACATTTATCTGTCCCTTATAGTATGTCCTTTATAGGCCTTGGCTGGAAAATTATTAAATCTATTAATACCTTTATTCCATAACTTTTCAATAATTGAAAAAAAATATTGAAATTGCTAAATTCACTTTTAGATTCTGAGTAGAGTGTAAAAGCTATAGTGGTTTTAAAATTATATTTATTTATTTTTCTCTTTTTTCTTTCTTATTTATTTTTATGGAAACACTTTTTTTACATAAATACTTCTTCAAAAGATTCATACAGCTAGTTTTTAGTTAATTACATTTCGATGGTACTGTTCAAAGCGATTTTTTCAAAATTCTCGATACTTTTTCTAAAAATAATTAATAGGAAACTGCCAAAAATTGGTGAAAACGACTTTTTTTTTTTTAGAACAATTAGAAAAATAATTGTTGATAATTTTAAAATTTAGAATTACTTTGTTTTTTATACGGGTTTTAACTAATATCGACTCTCATTATAGTACATACCAATAAATGATACTGTGTTCATACATTTTTGAAAATTTTTGGGTATATAATAATAATATATTAATATATTGTAAAGTATTGAATAATTTATAAGTAAATATTTGACTATTATGAAAAGCAACGTTACAAGTTTATTTAAAATTTTAATTTTTATAATAGGATAGTAATACAAGATATGTAGTAGGTGGAACCCCCTACTACCAAACTTTTATTTAATTATTTATGTGTTCTCTATACACATTTTTAAAATCGCCCCACCATTATTTAGTTCAGGATCCTTCCCTGCGCGTTGTTTTCGAATTCTGATATTTGGGCTTCAGTGTTGTTGACAACATATCGATAAAAATTTGTCCATTTTTTTGGAACTACTGTAAAGTACCAAAATAATAAAGCATATTTATATTATATAAAATAAAACGAAGAAAATGTAGACTTACAAGTACCAAGTGCGTATCGTAACTACTATTTCCCATAATGAAAATGATATTTGATATTCAATGTGTGTTGATAACTGTGACAGCACCACTTAATTTACTATAATTTATTGATTTATTAATTTGTATTGAAATACATATTTTTACAATCATGTTTTAGAAGTTAACACTTTTTTTTTAATCCAAGCATAGTGAAAATTTAAATACAGACAGACAATAATGTGGAAAAATTTTTGTGAAAAAAAAATTATAATAAATGTTTAAAAATTTTCTTTTGACATTTTTTTTCTAACACTTTTTCCTTGTACATTTTAGATTTTGAGTGAAGTGAAGAAGCTTATGTTTTTACAATGATGAGCTGCTCAGAATAATTTTATTGAAAAAAATCGTTCAATACACTTACTAAGAATATACCATCCGAGGAGCGAAGAATACCCATGGTGCGAAATATGTTATATATATTTTTTTTTCGTGAATATTTGCAGTGTATGCTAAAGCGCGATAAACAAGTTAATTAAATTATAAAATAGTGCATAGGTAGTAAAAAATATACATACATGATATAACTTATTATTATTCGGCTATACTTACAGACGTGTATGAAATCCTGGATAAATCAATTTTCTTTTTTCAATGTTTTATTTGTCTCTGTTTTGTTTAATGTATAATAATATAATACACTTAAGTGTCATTTATTCGTTCAGTGTATTTTTGATTAAGTTATATTTATTCTTATTTTAATTAATTATGGAACATTGACAATGTAAAATGCGCTACATACATACAAACATTGAGTAAAATATTGGTCCTATTAATCAATAGTATAAACTACAGGTTCATAAATTACATAAAAATGTTCAATTATTTTCTTATTTTTATATACTTATATAACAATATTCTTGTTATATAACAAAATATATTTTAAATCAAGAAAATTCAAATGGAGAAAAAAATGTAATTAACGTCACTTTAAAATAAATATTGATCTGTATAATATCGGATAAATTAACGTAATATATTAGAACTTCCCTAAAAAAAAAAAAAAAAAAAAATGCAACTCATTACATAACTTAACTTTTTAACTTTCTAACTCGTTAATGTCTAGAAAACTATCAATGAATTGTGTGTAGATATTTTAATTTGTATTTAGATTTTAGTGTTCAGTACCTGATAATGTTCGCTGCTGTATAATATGCATGTTCTTTATACAAAATAATATTAGATTTATGATTGTTTGGAGTCAGGATAGTCGAGTACCCTTATACTGACCGCAAGTGAAAATCGAACCAACACTTTCTTTCCTATATTCTGATCAAAAACCTTATCAAACAGTTGAAAAAATATTGTGTTAAGACATTTATGCATGTTTTTGCAGAAAGAGTGTTAAACAGGGAAGAACGGGGGAGCACTTGATGCCGTCCAGAATTTATGCACCCAACAAATTTAAAATATTATTCATATATGACGAGGCACTTAAGAATTTTGACGCCCGGATAGTATTCATGCCTCATAAATATCATTTTTGACAAAACAACATTTTCGTTTTCATTCCATACGGGATATGAACGATGAGCAGACGACCGACGTGCTGACGGCCGGTTAGGAGACTGCCGTCGAGCTGACAGACAATGAGCCGGCGACTGACAATAGTAGAAGGTAAATATGTTTTTTTTTTTTTATACAATTTTTCACTTATATTATTAAATCGTATTATTTCTGAGTGTGGGTGTGCTGGTGTCAAACTACAATAAAAGAAGTGATACTATATCCAACTTTCAATACCTAATATTACATATTATTATACCTATTTTTATCGAAAAAATTATTTGAAGTGAAAAATACCAAACAAAGCCATATTATTTATATTTTTATTGTATTCATAGATTAATTTTTACTGCCGGTTAAATTGAATTAGTGATGTATGTACCGTTGTAAGAAAAGATAAATTAAAAAGATTATTTCTACAGTCATAATGTACAAGTAAAGCTCGATGTCCTGTCGGTTCACTGGTTGTCCGCTTAACGTCATGATCCAGGGAAAAAATATCAATTGGAAAAAATATCCAACGATTTCTAACACTTTTTTCTCATTTAATTTTTTTTCCTTTATTTATTAGATGAAAAAAGTAAAGTGAAGTAAAGTAAAGTATAAACAAATAACCCGGACACACTTACACACCACGGATGTTCTTCGCTCTTCGGGTCAGATACCTTTAATGAGTGTGTTGAAAATAATGACTATTATTATTCTTTATATAATTAACTTCTTTCGTTCAGAATCGTCTTATTGAAGAAATAATTTATCGTTTCTTTAAAATTCTATACATTCACCAAGAGTATCTGACCCGAAGAGCGAAGAATATCCGTCTTTCTTGTCTATACTTTACTTCTTGCCATTGGATATTCCTTTCACAGATATTTCTTCCGTTGGATACTTTTTCCTCGGATACTTCTTCCATTGGATATTTTTCCGGGATTCCTCTTTTATACGTGATATAATCCACTTACACAATTACCTATTAAATATTCACTTCACAGCAAGGTGAATAAACACTTTTTTTTAATGTATTTATTTACAATAACTTATGTAAAAATAGTTTATAACGTTAAGTACATTGTACATTCTTTACTAAAAATAATAATATACATTTTTATGAGCGCTTTAAAGTGACTTATTAACTCATTTATGATACCATTATGGGTACTTTATTTCTTTAGAAATATTAGAATGCGGTGCTATTTAGATATTCTGACTTTCAACCGTAACTTTTAGTTTTAAGAAAGTTTTTAATCTTTTTAATGACATTTTAAACGAGATTAATTAAATTCGTTAGCTCGAGCGTGATAACCAGATAATGAAAAAATTATGTTAAGTATTAGGTAATTAGGACTTTCGTTTATCATAAATATTTCTACATTTTTTTTTTTAAATGTATTTTTTCATAGCTATTAATTGTAATAGGTTAGTAAGTTAGTAGTAATCCTGCAAGCTATCGGCCAATCAGTTACTTACCATTTTTTTTTCTAATAACTACTTTGTGATCAATTATGGTATATTATAATATGTCTTAACTGTTCCCAAAATCTATGAAAAGAAAGAAATTATACAACTTACTAATTGATGTTATAAAAATGTAAGAAAATCTGGCCATAATGATGATTTTAAAGATACCGCCCTTAAGAAACTGTTACCCGGAGCGAGCAACCACCCCTCCCCCTATATGAATCTAATCCTATATCCCAAGGGAGTATTAGAGGGTAGAGCTGTATACCCGTGACAATATTTTAAGCTTTTTGTCTTGTTTTTAGAATGTGGTTCTGTTTTAATCAAGTTATCCACTTAATATCGTACGCCTAAAAGAAAATATCATATACGTATACGGAAAAAAATGTCTAAACATACTATTTTTTCAGCTTATGATATTAAAATTCAATTATTAAATCCTAAAATGGAACTTCAAACTGAATGATTAGAATTTACGTATTTCAACGGAGAAACTTCTGATAGATCGTCGTCAGAGGCGTCTTTAGAAGTGCCTAATGGGAGAGGCACGAACAAAAAGCAGGGCATGCTTTGCACTTTGGGTATTATTCGCTCCTTGGTTGTTACTTGTCTTAAATTAAAAACGATAAAAGATTTTGAGTGGAGCTTCAGTTTAAACATGACACTTTCACTTAAAAATTATTAAATTGATTACTATTTCCAAAAATATTAAGCTAGTTTTAAGTCTTCCTATTAACTAAGAACAGGAGAAACAACTTTTGATGAGAAAATTAAATGTGCTTACACAAAAAAAAGAGTTCATAATAACAACTTTCTCTCACCATAATAATTCTCATATTATTGTCTATCTATATGTATTTTCATTTACAATAATTTTGGATTAAAAAAAGTTTCAAAGTAGGTTTTGTCAAATATTTAATAGTTTTTTAGAACTATAAAAAAATCGTTGGAAATTTTGAAAAATGATCTCTTTTAAGTAGTCATACAAATCTGCCGTTCTGTGATTGGTGAATATGGAGAATCTTGAATATTATTTGTTTGTTTATAGGTTTATTTGATTCTTGTCATAAATATCGAAGTAATAACTCTCTAATAAAATAGACACCTATTTACATCGCACCATATTAAAGTAAAGAAAATTGATAAAATACATTTTTGATTCAATGTACCTTTTAATATTATTTCTATTATTTTTTTTTTTTTTTATTATAATTTATACTGTTAAGAATAATTTAATATAATAGTAATAATTAATTTCAATATCGCAACTTTTTAGCCTGTGCGTGAGCGAAAATTCCACGTGGATGTCGACGTAATAATATTACATTTAATTCTTTTACCAATTAATTTAATTCCAAAATTTCAACTTTTTCAAAATGAATATGGAAGTTCCGAGTACTTTAAAATGCAATAATTATTGCCAACAAAATTATATATATACATTATATTTTTTATGAAGTTATATTTATGTTAAAATATATATTGGAATGACAAATTAAGTTAGAGTATCTCTTATTATTTTTACTCGTTTAAAAGATTATTTCAATATGAATATAAAAATATAAAATATGCGTCCACTTTCTTCCACTTTTACGAAATAAAGTGTGTTTTTTCAGATTATCATGGCACTCAATGTTTTGTGCATGCTCGTAATGTTTTGTTTATATTAAGTTACTATTCACACGACCAATACTGGTTAATTCAGTAGTTCCCATTTTTTTTTATTCTTTGTCCCTTGTACATTTTCAAAAATCTCATCCCCCAACTTAAATTAGAATATATACTTTTTTTTTTGTTAGCCGTACAAATAAAATACACAAAATAAATATATACCTACGTATATTGTAAAAATAATGATCTTTTTTTCTCTCTCATTATTTTAACAATTAAAATATAAAGCAACTTACTAATTAATTATATTAAATAATTAAAAAGAATAATAATAATTTAATAATTAACTTAAAATAAATATTACATTACGCAAATGCATACTAAAGTATGTAACAACCTAACCCAAAAGCGAAGAATATACGTAGTATGAAGTATTTCCTGCTTTCTTGTCTTTACTTTCTTTTACTTCATTTTTTTTTTCTTTTTCTTTTTATCTTATAAATAAAGAAAAGGAAAAAAATTAATGAGAAAAAAAAGTGTTAAAAATAAAAATATATCCAATTTTTTTCACATTTTCGAAATTTTCTTATACCAAAAATGTTTTCAATATTATTATCTATATATGTTTAAATTTTCATAAAGTTTGAATCACAAAAACAATGATTTTCGAGTCTTTTTTGTCATACGTTGGGTAAATCTTTATTCTGATCCTAACGTCAGCAATATTACTTTTCTGATAATGTCTCGTCGAAAATGTTAAAATTAATAATAACTCATTTTTGAATTTCTTGTCTTTTTAAAATGGCTTCGTTAATTATTTTCATATGGTTTACGTTTTATTATTATCGTCAGTTTAATAATATTATAATATAAATGCGCCGACGAGTTTAAGGCAAACCGTTTTAACGCTTTATATTTATTTTGCAAACGCTGTGGCGTATCGCATCGTAGGGGGGGGACAATATATTTTATAACGCTCATAAACAGAGTGGCGTTTATAATTAAAAATTAAAAATTACTGTAGGCCTTTGTCGGTTGCCTCGTAGTTGCTTAACTTATTGGTGCTGCCCGCCGCCGTGATATTGATTACACACAAAAAAAATAAGTTTCACAAGAAATTCTGAAGTTTAATTATTTTTTATTTTTTTTAAAAAAAATGTCTGTGTTTTCATTTAAATTTATAAGCACGACTCGCTTTGTACAAAAATATTTTTTTCGAAATAAATTCGTTTTACATACACCTACGGAGTCACGTACAGTTGATTTTCCGTATACCGAAAAAAGTAAATGTTTGCCTTTGTGTTTTAGATTCTGAGCGAAACAATGAATATATTTATTTCAGAATGATGCTTACCTCGCTGTTCTCTATTTATTTATTTATTTTTCCATTATAGAACCACTTTTTTTGGACATAGTAAAACTCCGCCAAAACTTTCATCCAAACGATTTGACGTCAGAAATTTTATCTAGTTGTAATTTTGAAAAGGTCGTTTTTCACAGTTTTTCTTAGCACAAGGAAAACCTATCGAACATTTTATTAAACACCGTAAACCATAAATTTTCTTAAAATCGGTTTTAATTATTTAATTGTTTTATTCGCTGATATTTCAAAAAAAAATCCCTCTTTTTTTTCAGACGGGTTTATAGAAAACAATTTACTATTTTTTAAGCATATTGCGAAGTTTTTATCTTAGTTTGCTACAGAGGTACTCAATAATTGAAATAATTCTGAATAATCAAAAAAAGTAAACTTTTTCTTTAGATTAATAAAATAGAACATTTTTTAAATGAATTATTGTTTGCATGTTTTTGATAATGTTAGGGTCTATACATAAAATAATATGTACAGAGTTGTACAATAATTTTTCACATACAATGAAACTGTGTTTGTGAGAAATAGATATCCTACGCATTTCATAATGCCATTGAAATATATTTTAATGCTTTTAGAAACTATTTGTTTTTTTTTGAACAATAATAAACACGATGATTGAAAATTTTACAATTATTAATAAAGAAAATAGATGTGATAATAAACTGTTAAGTCGTTTCTTTGAATTTTGATTGAACAATAAATAAAGCTATTGAACAACACGTGTACTTTCTTCCATTTATTATCACAAAACAGATCACTAGTTGTATTTTTAAAAAGTCACTGCCTACTTCTATTATTCGTCTATTTCGTCTACTGTCATTTGAATTAATCTTTTTATAAGAGGTTTGTCATAACATCAAATATGGCTACATGTAATATATTAGATATTTACCAACGAAGTTATTATAATAAAGCGTTTTACTAATTTTTAAAAATTAATTTCATTACAAATTATATTCTTATATTTTTAATTATACCAAACTTCATTACGTTACTTTTTAACACTAATAACTTCAAGCTTTGTACGTAACATTTACACAGATTTAATGATTATACAGTTAGAAGTGTATTATGGCTATTAAAATGGATTGTATTGGTACTATTAATGTGAACACTTTGAAAAAATTACTATACAAAAGTTAGATCTTAAGATAGTAATTTAGAAAAGGTCCTGTTTGTACAATGATCACTTTGACACTTTTACATTATTTATCAATTTATCAATATACAATAATTGGTTTGACCAATGGCCAATAAAATCTATTTAAATTAAAGAGTAAAACTTTTTCTACCATTCTCTGGGATTTAAAATTAAATAATTGCATTCCGTGTCAAAACATAAATTTTAAATTTTAAAATGCTTTCTCTGAACAATTTGAAAACAGTCATACAGAATCTTGTCATTCACAGATTACAAGTAATGTAGTAAATAATAGAGTCTAAATATTTTTTTTTCAAAATAATTTGAAGAGTTTTGGTACAAATATTGAGTCACGAAAAAAATTGAACACTGTTAGTTTCTTAAATATGTGAAATTCTTGATATTATTAATTCAAATTTTAAAAGAACCTTATTATATATTATAATGTCACTGTAATGACATAAAAACAAAAATTGTAAAATAATTTGCGAATTAATTTCTATGCATGTGATTTATCTTAGATTTATAACGAATATAGATATTTTCACATAAAATAACGGTCCATTTCATAATATCAATTTAGTCAATTTATAATTATAAAAGAGCTAAAAACTAAAAAAAAACAATATTTTAAACGTATATTCAAATCAACATTAACTATTTTGCTTGCATAACTATAGCAGATATTATAATGCTACTAAGTCTTGAAAAAGTCAACAATTATTTATCTTAAGACTTGGCATTTTTTAAAAAATCTAATCATAAAATTGTCCACTCAGAATACCTTTTGGACTGTAATGATTTACTACAGAATTAAAAAAATAATAATAATATTTTAAATAATTTTTTACGAAAAATATATACTTACTAATCAATAATTGTTTTATTTAAGTCGCAAATTTTACACCAGAATTAATCGTAAAATTGGATATTTTAATACCAAAAATTGTTTTATTTTTATTAAGAAAAAAAGCCGAACATACTTCGCACAATGGGTGTTCTTTGCACGACGGGTGGATTCTCTTGACGGGTGTACAGAATTTTAAAGAATTTTAAAAAAACGATAAATCATTTCTTCAATAAAACGATTCTGAACGAGGGAAGTTAATAATATAAAAAATAAATGAAAAAAAAAAATGTTAGAAAAATGTCCGACTTTTTATTTTTACATTTTCAAAATTTTCTTTCTTATATGGTTTTCTATCTACGTTTAAATTTTCATAAAATTCGGATCAAAAAATTATGGTTTCCGAGTTGCTTTTGTCAAATTTTGGGTAGTTTTTTCCAAAAAAAAAAATTTAAGAATTCAAAAATTCAAAAAATGACCTCTCTAAAATACAATCTAGAGACAAATCCGGTTTCAAAAAGTTATTAATCGAATTTTTGGACAAGTATTTCCATATTAAAAGTTGTACACAGAAAAAAATAAATAAATAAACATCATTGTAAAAACACTAGCTTCTTCACTTCGTTCAGAACCTAAAAGTGTTTGACACTGCAAAGATTTAAAATTCTCTTTTATATTTTAAAATATCGTAACCATCAAGTACCGTCTTTGATATTTATCCGTATTTAATATAATACACATCTAGACATTTTCAAATGCGAATGACATCAAATTTTTATTTTTCCTAAGACGAAATAATTCTCAAGTGTCTTTTGGTTCTGTCAAATCTTACTTATGTACAAACCGTAGTCATATGTGAACGATTGAAGCGAAAAATCAATATCCCTTTGTATTACAATACAGTATTAGCAATAATAATTTATAGGCAATAGCGTGGTTACATTTTTTTTTTTTTTCGAAATCGACATAAAAACACTCACGAGTGGTGAACAATACACCGAGTTTACCGTTATTGGAATTTTATACGGTTTAATTTAACAGCGTTGGACATCTAAAATAAAAAATTGCCATTTCGGCGTCGTTTCTTGAGAGTAATCACGGTTTGTATTATACAGCGTCTGCTGTCCCTACCGTAAACGTGCGCTGAATTCAATAAAGAAAGAAAAAAGTAGAAAAACGAAATAAAAGGGAGACGGATGATTGGTGAGAAGGGGAGAAGTGGGAAGGGAAACGAGAGGGAAGAAAAGAAATGTGGAATAAAAGTAAAACGGGAAAATGAACCTGGCTGTGACAATACGTTAGGGGAAAGAAGCTGGTCGGTTGGAAAATCGCCTGGGAGTAGTAAAATCATAAACAAATTTGACGTTAAAAGCATAATATCGTAAGTCGGTTACACATATATTATTACACACTACAGGTTTTGGTAAAAAGTATATGGCTTAACGTAGGAGCATAGGACTTACGCCCTCCGTCCAAAAAAAAAAAAAAAAATGTAATAAGGACTGAGATTTATATTTATTAGAAAAATATTACCATTTTTTATACATTTTTGTTATGTCATATTTGTGTCCGACCGAATTTTTCATTATTTTTTTTTTTTCAGAGGGAGTCAAATCCGTAATCAACCCTCCCTCTCCCACCACCCTCGACTGACTATTATAATTTATAACTGCTTTCGCAATAATAGACTTGTAACACTGTTTAGACATCTTCGCCAATAAACTGTAAATAAGTCAATACTCGGTATTCTTCGATCGAATTCACGTTGCGACGACGTCAGACAAGCGAATGTTTGTTTCGTCCCTGATATTAATGATAAATAATTTGAAAACTTTCCCAGGCGAGTTAATTGATAAACGATGTAAGTCATTATGACTAGACAATGGACACGTCATAGTGCATTATATATTATGTTGTACGCGAAAAGTCCGAAATCGCAGTTCAGCTGTGAGAAATCGAAGTTTAGTAGTTGTAGACTCGAGACACACCGATGACGGCTTATTAAAATTATTTTGGTCCTAAACATAAGAATTTCTTCCGATAATTTAAAATTAAGAAATGTTTACACAATCATTTTCTGGAAGGGTTACAGAGGATCGCGTGCATACGTCTTATTTTTAAGGGTATAGTATTTAGCGGTGGCGTATTTATGACTTTCTCTTATGAAATTTATTTTGTTTGCTAGCCACCGAATTTGATAAGAAAAATAGTGATACATATATTTTAAGTTATCGTGAAAAAATCCTGTAAAATATTATTATTGTGATTTATGAGTAATTATAATTTTTAAATACTATAACAGTAACATTATAATGTCGTCATCGATCTTTAGTTAATTTGAAATATACGATAAATGAATAAGAAATCATAGAAAAAAAGACCCAAGTTGGTAATTACGGAATAATTTTTTTAAAGGTACCTATGTCTTAGATTCTGAACGAAGTGAAGAAATTAGTGTTTTTACAATGATGTTTATTTTTTTTCTGTATACACTTTTTTCGTATAGATCTACTTGTCCAAAAGTTTCGATCAGTAACTTTTTGAAATCAGATTTGCTTCTAGTTGGTACCTTAAAGAGGTCATTTTTTGAATTTCTCAATTCTTCAACTTTTTTTCTTTTTTTTTTTTTGGAAAAACTACCAAAATTTGACAAGTGCGACTCGGAAACCATCATTTTTTGATCCAAACTTTATGAAAATTTAAACATAGATAGAAAATAATAATAAGAAAAATTTTGAAGCAAGAAAATTTTGAAAACGTCAAAAAAATTATTTGGACATTTTTCTAACATTTTTTTTCTCAATTATTTATTTTTTTCCTTTATATATTAGATAAAAAAAGTAAAGTAAAGCAAAGTAAAGTAAAGTAAAGTATAGACAAGAAAGTCGGACATACTTCGCATAAAGGATATTCTTTGCTCTTCGGGTCAGATACTTTTGGTGAGTGTGTTGAAAATAATGACTATTATTGTTCTATATATTATTAACTTCTTTCGTTTAGAATCATCTTATTGAATAAATGATTTATCGTTTCTTTAAAATTTAATACACCCACCAAGAGCTTCACACCCGAGATGCGAAGAATACTCATCGTGCGAAGTATGTTCGGCTTTTTATTTACATATTAATTAAATGATTATAGTTAATCCTTAAGAGGTTTCGATGTTTTAAATAGAAAAAGTGTTTCCTGAATAAAAGAAAAGTAAATAGAAATCAAAGTAAAACTTCTATAATAGTTTTTTCATTCTGCTTAGAATGCAACATAACAAAATATGGTTGTAATTATTATTTGCATTAATTTTCAATCGTTTTATTGTCTATTGCTTTTTAAGAATTGAATAAATTTATTATATTCCATAATAAAATAGTAACATACAACATTTTAAGGGAGAATCCTACCCCCCCGTAAATACGCTACTGGGTACAGGTAAAATAGGTAAGTAAAATGGTACTGGGAATCAACCACACAAGTATTAATATGGTGTTATATTATAATAATTTATTTATTTATATATAATTAACACCCCAAAAGGGTAAATAGTACAGATAAGTATAATAATTAATAATACATGTTTAGGCTATTTGAATACAATACAGAGAAGAAAAAAAAATACATATACATAATTTATCTAAATTACATCATATAATAAAAATTATAAAAAGAAAAAAATTTATGAAATATTCAATACAATATTTTTTAATTTAGCAATTGAGTCAAAACAAAAATCAAAATTTTGTATGCTGTTACAATGGTTCAAAAGTTGGTACTCCGGGCTAGTAGCAATTATGTTACTTGAACAATGAAGAACTGAGAAAGGAGGATTGTTTCTTGAATTAAAAGCTGGCACTTTGAAGTTAATTTTTTTTATGAATTCTGGGCTTATTAGTATACCATTAATTAATTTATAAATAAATGCCACATCATTAAATAAGCGTCTAGAGGATAAAGGTTCTAAACCGAATTCTTTAGCTATAACGTTCAAGCTGACATCAGTCTTATTTAAATTGAATGCCATTATTCTCAAAAAACGACGCTGTAATT
>JAIPRM010008740.1:0-15534 GCA_025469315.1 Stegophylla sp. TES_Ste_2020
AAATTTTTTTTTTTTGCAAAAAACAACCAAAATTTTTACAAACACGACTCGGAAACCATCATTTTTTGATCCGAACTATATGAAAATTTAAACATAGATAGAAAATAATATAAGAAGATTTTGGGTGCAAAAAAATTTTGAAAATGTGAAAAAAATTTTTGGACATCCTTCGTTCACAATCGTTTTATTGAAGAAATGATTTATCGTTTCTTTAAAATTAAATACACCCGTCAAGAGAATCCCACCCGTGGTGCGAAGTATGTCCGGCTTTTTTAATAGTATAATTATTACTTTTGCGCGTTACCGTTGTCTATGTAATAGTCTGTGTCAAGTGTCAAAAAGCTCGGCAGTAGTATTCAATCGGGTGCGAATCTTGCAGGTGGCTATTTGCAGGCACCACCGCGCGTTGTCACGATGATTTTTTTGAAGAATCGTTTGACGCGACACCGGACCGAGCTGACGAAATTTGCCGTGATTCGGTGTGCAGAAAAAAAAAAAAAAAAAAAACCAAAAACCGAAAAATTATGACGTCACGAACTGATTTCGTAATTGAATCGGTCATATTTTCAAAAACAACACAAGTCGTAAAATTTAAATTTCATACAAACTACATATTATATCTTAATAACTCCTGAAAATCAGGCCAGGATTAACGCGTATAGGTGAGGTAGACACGTGCCTAGGGCTAGCAGTCAAAGGGGGCTATTTTTTCCATACAGTGTTCCAAAATAATTTACAAAATGTGAGTTTATTAAAAATGTTTAAGTATTATAGTTTTTACTACAAAATTCAAAACCCAAAAATTGTCTGTGTATTTTTCTTTTGGGGATCAAGAAAAATGCAATTCACAAACAAATCATGTAACACTAGTTTTGTTTTTTTTTTTTTTTAAAAAAAGCGTAACATTTTAGTTAAGGTCACCTCACTATAAGATTTTGAAAAATATGTGCCTAGGGCTACGCATTATGTTAATCCGACCCTGCTGAAAATTAATATGTCGTTTTTGCAATGACTTAAAATTTAAATAGTGACTTGTGTTGTTTTTGAAATATGACCGATTCAATTATAATAATCGGTTTGATAGAACGTTCACGACGTTCTCTAACAGAACGGTACGATTAGAATACCGCGAAAGGACGGGAGTCAGGCGTTGGCTTTGAAATTATGCCTATTTCGTTTTTTTAAGCCAATCAAATTATTTTCAGTCAGAGGCCAGGAATCTATTATTAATATTATTAGAATGTGAATAGAGTGAAAAAATCTAGTAGTTTTACAAGTTTTACAATGGTATTTTCTCTTTTTTGGAAACACTTTTTTTATTTTTATTTGATAACTCATTCGAATCCCCGTATATGTTTAATGTGTGTTTCCAGGAGAAAATTCTGATGACATGGTACTTTAAAGGAGTCATTTGATTTGTAATCAAATGATTCCTTAAATTATTGTTAATGATCGTAAAAGGTTTATTATTTATGATTTTTCGAGTCAAATTTTTGTAATCGATTAATGATTGCACGAAATATTCCCCCCGTTGCCCTTCATTTCAATATCGATTAAAAACCGTTAATATATTATAGTATACGGTGTGAGAAGTTTTTCCGTGGGAAATTAATTGAATTTTATTTATTTTTTTTTCCAGGTAAGTCGAATTGAAAAAATCTTCGAAAAGTTGTCAACTGTTCGTGAGTGTACAATATATTTTAATAGACGTTTTTACGAAAATAAAAAACGCGGTTTACCGTGAAATCGTGGCGCAGCCGCGTCCAGATTGAATACTAAAAACCTTATCTCGATGGATATTTTTATTTTAACGATATTCGTATTCATAATTTTATGCGTGGGTTTGAGTACGTTTTATAGGCATCAACCCACTGCGTAGTATTTACACGGAATACATATTGGATAATTAGCTTATTTTTATGCATAAATATACGAGTGTATAATCAACATAGGTACCCCGTAATAAAAATTACGAGACTAAATATTTTTTGAAGTAATTTTGTGATGCATTACATTTCGGTTGGGAATATATTTTGTGTGTTTTCATCACCCCCTCTATACTCCCACTCGAAGTAAAACTCATGTTCACGGTCAGTTGCATGGGCGTAAGTAAGGGGGGGGGGGTTTGGGTGTTCAAACACCCCCCCGAAATTAAAAATAAAACAATTTTAAAATAAATATTGTGAATTAAACTTTATTGAATTAAATTAAACAAATTTATTTTAAAGATCCTACGCCAGAAGAATATTATTATAGAAAACAACTATTTTTTATACCGTTTCTCGATCATTCTATGACACATTTAAAAAGTAAGTTTGAACAGCATTATGATTTGATTTTATCTTTTCAAAATATTACGCTGAATAAAGTTGTTTATTTACAAAATATGAGAAAGATGTCATTAATTTATGGGATTTTTACAAGACTTTCAATACTTTCAGTTTAATTCGGAATATTTATTTGTGGAAATCCAAATGGGTAAAAGAAAAAGAAGATTGTAGGCCATCTCCTAAGCATTTGAAGCATTTTTAAAATGTGATTCTGAATTTTTCCAAATATAAAATAATTGTTAACTGTTATTTCTACACTTCCCGTATCAACTGCAACTGCAGAAAGAACTTTTTCAACATTACGACGTATTAAATCATATTATTTGAGAAATTCGACAGGAAATGAACGATTAACTGGACTTGCTTTGCTAAGTGTTCATTGTGAAATTATTATTGACCCGGAAGAAGTAATCAATATATTTAAACTTCAACCAAGGAGACAAGGTTTTATAATTTAATTAAATAATTTTTGTTCTTATAATTTTTTTTTTATATTTCTAAATTTGTAATTTATATGGACAAAATATTGTATTGGTATTCAATTTTATTAAATAAATAATTCATATTTAATTTTAATGTTTTATAGTATTATTATAGACCTAGACCAAAACCCCCTCCGAAAATATTTCCTACTTACGCCAATGGTCAGTTGACTGTATTTCATTGGTCGATTTATCCGAATGGCAAAAGCTATTAACTACAACCCAAATTGTATATTTACTTACTATTTTACTAGGACTTTGCATAGAACTGTGGGACATATGTATCAACAAATTTTAAAAATTAATTGTTATTTATACCCAATATACATTTTTTTTATGATTAATTAAAAAAAAAACAGCTAAATTTTTATGAAATTAATTATTTTTTAATATTTTTAGATTATTTAAATATTAACAACTTTTTTCTCAATATTCAGAAATAATTTTTTTTTTTTTATAAATCTTCAATTTTAAATTTTTTTAATTTTCGATCTATAGTTTAAGATCACAGTGTGGAAAAGCAAGGGGTGTATCAAATTACCACTACTCTACTCCTCTACTTTTATTTAAATATTATAATAATAGCTCTTAAACTATTGATTCGGAAAAAAAAAAAATAATAATATTATAATAAAAATAAATAAAAAGATGTTGTCTTTTAGAATATTGAGCAAAGTAAAGAGTTCTCTTTGAAGAAAACTCAAAAAAATCGTTCATTTAAAAAAAAAAATAAAATAAAAATGATCTCATTTCATAATAATGTAACGTTAATAATGTTGTTTGAAATTATTCACAAAACAAAAGCGATAGGAAAAATTCACGAGAAAATATCGGTGGACACCTTTTGGATATAAGCGTAGTCAATGGTGTGAAAGTAAAATGGCATAAACTTCACAAAATCGGTCATTTGACCGGTCAAATTGTTCGCGACCGATCTCGCCGATTTCGACCGCTGGTCAATCAGCCGACCCTGCGGTGCTCGTGTTAATATTACTCGTCACCGGGGTTGCAATTGTTCCGTGTTCCGCGATTGATTTGTTTTTTTTCCGACCATCATTATCTGTGGTGTACTGTTATTACCGGGGGAGGATCCATCCCCTCCGTTTGCTAAAAAAAAAAAACCATTGGATATCGAAGTTGTTAGAAGTCTTATGTGTGATGTTATAACATTTATTTGTCCCTTAAATTATGTCTCCTCTATAGACCCTAGTTGGAAAATTAATAACTCTAATAATTATAACTTTTCAATTATTGGGGGGAAAAAAAAATATTGAAATTGCTTAATTCACTTTAAGATTTTGAGTGGAGCGTTAAAGCTATAGTGATTTTAAAATGATGTTTATTTATTTTTCTCTTTTTCTTTCTTATTTATTTCTATGGAAACACTTTTTCCCACGTAAATACATTTTAAAAAGTTCCATGTAGCAAGTTTTTGGATTAGTAATCACATTTCGTTGTTTCTGTAGAGAGGTAATTTTTCAAAATTCTCTATATTTTTTCCAAAAATAATTATAATAGGTAACTGCTGAAAATCGGTAACAACGACACATAAGATAGGACATTTTTATAAAACTGATTTTTGTAATTTAGCTATAACTTTAATAAACTAATACGGCTAGAAACTTGAATTTTTCACCATTATTAACAATAGCGTTTGTACAGTGGGTATTTTTTTTTATTTTTTTTCTTAGAACAATAAGAACAATATTGTTGATAATTTTAGAATTTAAAATCATCCCCCTCCGTTATTTTGTTTTGGATCCATCCCTGGTTATTACACGTCACTGTACCAACCCGTAGTTATCGCAGAGACTAATGAAAATTCATTGCCCGCCAGTGTTCGTAGAACAGTAGTAGGTCGAGTTCACGAGGGACTTTCGGTGCACAATTAAACGGGATTCGCGTAGTAGTCATCATATTATTATATTCGTCATAGTGCGCCGCCGCGGCCGGGCGTGGGGTTGGGGGAGGTCGAGGAGGGTGTGAAACAGGTGTCGCGTAATAATAATAGTAATAATAATAATAATAATAATCCGTGATTATTAGTCGTGTTTCGACAGTAATAATACCGGGTGGCCGGTGCGAAACTTTTGCGAGAACGAGAAATTACCGCCACCAGCTTCCACACCTCCCCTTCACCCCTCCCCACCCTGGAATCCGTCGAGCCGGTCGACCTACTGTGTTTTGTTTACGGTTGTACTCGCGAATCCTCGTCTATTTATTATTATTATTATCGTTTTGCGCCGGTGAATCGCACCGTCGTTTTATTTCCTATGCGAAACGCGCTAAAATTACACACGCCTCGCGTGTGTATATTTCGAAATCGAAATATAATATTATGTGGTGTTCCCATAGGGTATACTCTATATACGCCGAGTATTCTCATGATTTTTTTGATTTTCGAAAAAAGAGGACGAAGAGGTTACATATAAGAAAAAATTGGGGGGAGGGGGTGCAGCATATACCCTCGACAAATTTGATTGGAATATAACTTGGTATATGTACAGTCGACTCTCGATAATTTGAAATTGACTGGAGAGTTGAGTAGTTCGAAATGAGGAGAGAGCAAAATAAAAAATTCGAATTACTGAGAGTCGAGAAAAAAATTTTTTTATTTTTTTATTTTTGTAATTGATTATTAATTATTTCAGCGAATTAGGTAGTACATAATAATATATTAGAGTTATAAAATGTAAATTAAATTATTATGCATTCACGGTTGTATAGTAAATTAACTACAAAAAGTTTACAAGAATACGGATAAAACGTGGAACTATAAAATACATTTGGCGAATATAACTTCGAATCGCCAAGGGTTGAACGGATGATATGTTTCGAATTGCCACGTGTTGGTGGCCAGTTTTCTCCAAAATTTTATTTCGAATTACCGAGTGTACCCCGGAATGCATTGTTTTCATTCGAGTGATTTCCAAAGGACCGCGCATTTACTTCGAGCTGCCGAAGGTTTCGAATTATTGAAAGTTTTAATTATCGAGAGTTTGGCTGTATCTCGTGTGTATGGCGGACACCGTGTTGTGTTAAGCTGCTCTGTTTTCTGTTTCGCGTCGGAGAACAACACTGTTGTTATTGCTAATTATTTCGTAAGGCTTCGGGTTTTTCCCGTTTCTCTTCATCCCCCCCACACTCTCTCTTTCAACGCGTAAACACGTGGCCCACGTGATTGACATGGCACAAATTGCAAATCCAGACCACCACCGACCCCCGGCTCCACCGACCCACGGGGTGTTAAATGACGGGTTGAAGTAATTGAGTGCGGATTGGCGAACGATCGGTCGGACACAAACTTCGGGCGACGGTGATTAAACTCTCCGAATTGTAACGACACTTTTACTGCATCACGCGAGGGGGGACGATTTTCCTGCAGGCATCACGAGCCAAAATTAAATTAATTTTTATTTTTAGCTCGGGCCACTGAGACGCACCTTTGATGTGTATACGACGATAAAAAGCCGGACTCAAATCGCACCATGGGTATTCTCAAGTTCTTAGATCGTAACTTTGTAGGAGTCTCGTGATCTCTCTCTCTCTCGTCGGAACATATGAATGAAGAGACGAACAAATCGTGAAATTAATTTCGAAATTCCGGACACCACGGACTCCCCAATACTTTTGTACTTAATTAAGTACTATTTTTGGAAACCACTGCTTTAAGCCCCATCCGTATTTCGAACATAAGTCATTGAAATTTATTTGAAATTTTACGCGTCCACTAAAAAAAGGGGTTTTCCCAATATTTATATAATTTATTCAAAATATCACGATGCACCTTACTAGTGTTTGCATCAAATTCCGAAAGAGCTCAACGACTGAAGTAAAGGATGAAACGATGAATAGGATTTCGTTATTTTCGATTAAATCAAATTTTTAGAACCGACAGGACGAGCTAATATTGTTAAGTCATCCATGGGCAAATGTATATCGATGCCAAATGATTTCTCGATCTCACACGATGATCTCGTCGATCGTAGATGAAAATCAAAAATCGTCTTTTCGTTTCTGCCTCGAAACTGTGATTTTACTCGCACGCCAGTCCGAGTCTCATAGCACACAGGCATTATCGGCTCTATTATGACTATCGTGACGATATATGTACTGTTGTGGATATCGATTACGTGCAGTTAACGTTACGAGTGACTTTATGTGAAAATTATATGCGCAAAAAAAAAAAAAAAAAAGAGGGGAGGGGAGAAATAAAAGCTTATGGCTTTCCGTTTCGCCGTAAAACGCATAACGGCGCGGTGGACTTCGCAGAATCGGGGTATCCATAAAGTCGTACTTTATTTTATACTTGACCTTTGGAATATTTGATCGGCTGCTGCTGCTTTTATTCGACTCGGGGGAAAATTCGAGAGTTAGGTACTATATTCCGTAACGAACGAACGAGACTTCGCGGTACGACCACCCCCACCCGCCCATGGGTAAGTACTAAATGGTTTGCAGAACGCTACGTCGTCGTCAGGTGGTAGAGAAGTAGTTTTTCGGGTTTAGAAAGGAAACTAACCCAACCTTTTTTAATTTCGTACGAAACCACCTACATATATGTGTATATAGTTGGCAAGACTCGCCGTTCTCGCTTACCACGCGCATGCGCGTCGTCGTCGCATCCGCTTAAACTTTTCTGTTATTTCCGAACGCCTCACGCGACTCTTGTGTATATATATTTGGGAAAAACGCTCTAAGTTTATTATTGTTTCGGAACAATTGTTTTAGTGGCCGCGGTTTCGCGCGCGAGCAATAAAAACAATTTCGACTAGTGCGGCGACGGCGGCGGCGGCGTAAAAGTTTTCCGTTTCTATTCGTCGAAACACACCCACGACGACGCTGCCGGTGATTAGTCTCGCGCGCACACGTTTTTTTAAGTGGTGTATTCCACCGGCGCGATTAGATAGAGTTCAATTAAGCAAATTACATTTTAATAACGATCGGTTTATGAGCTTTGTGATATTATGAAATAAGTATCGCCTGAATGACGAAAAATAGAAGTCATTCGTCCACAAATGAATTGTCTCCGTGTGCGCATGCGCGCGAGCACAAGGAAGAAAAAGCGGCGGCGAGGGGGGGGGGGAAAAGAAAGTTTTTAAGTGATTTTGCGAGGCGGCACGAAAGTTTTGAAGTTACAAAAGGAAAAACAAAACAAAATAAATACAAGTCTTCTTAACGCGCGAAACAAATGTTGTGGTTTTAATAGTGTTCGCCGCCGCCCGCACTGCTCGCACAGCAATATTTACTCTGCCGCGCGTTTGTTGTAAACACATTAAGCAAATTTCAAACCGTTTGTCTTCGGACACACACACACACACACACACCGCCACCATCACTAACCACCGCGGATAATAAAAGTGTGCGGCGGCGGAAAAACCGCGGTCGACGTATTGATGGATCGACGACGGCCGCCCGGGGGTTCGTCTCCTAAGGTATATAATCCACCTCCCCTCACACCCACCCACCCTCTCCTCATCACACAGCTTCGACCGTTTATATTATTATTATTATTATTATTGTGTACACACCGTCTTGCGGTTTCCAAAACACCACCGCCGAGGCATTATTGTCGGATTTATCTCGTCGTCGTCGTCGTCGTCGGCGGCGGTCAATGAACACGAAGATTTACACGAGACCGTCGTCTCACCCTCTCCTACATCCCCTCCCCTCGTATTTATATTGGCGGATTACGCGTGGAGATGGATCGTTATGAGATGACACACGCGTAATATTATTATTATACACCGTATGGCTCGCATTTCGTTTCCCCTAAATCAACGATTATCTTCTTTCATAACATTGTATTTTTTTTTTTTTTCGATCACAGTTTTTTTGATTTTAAATAATTACGGCCTTATAAGTGTGTGCGAAAATAGAATTTTAAAAACAAAATAAGATTTCTTCATTGTACGAATTGATATTTGTTATTTTTGAATTGTTGTACCATTTCATATGGTTTATTTTCGTAAGCTTAAAATCTGGGTTTTTATTGATGTGAGTTTGGCTCGAAGTTATTCTTTAATATTAATAATGTTTAGTTAAATTTGAATGATATTTACAATGTTTTTTACTCCACTGTTCAATAAAGTGATTCACAGCAATGATAGGATGTCTCTTCAAAAATTGATTTTAAATTTTGTACAGTTATTAATTAATTCGGGTTGTTTAAAAAATAGATACATGCTGACAAAAATCCTCAACCGAGTAACAGTTCTATTTAAACTTGCTACCAAAACCACCACATCGTAACAATAATTATAACGGTTCTATTCCGTGAAGTGCCTTAACTATTGCAATACGATTACGATACCCCGGATATCCGTTTTCAATGACATTAACTAAAAATGGATTCAAAAAACATTTTTTGACACTTGAAATAATTTTATTCATCAAAAGACAAAGAGAAAAACAGGTGTGTGTGTGTGTGTGTGTGAGAGAGAGAGAGAGAGAGAGGAAGATTTACAGCGAGTCAGAGTCGCCAACAGACAATAAGATAATAATATTTTAAGGATGCTGCTGCTGCAAGTGGACTGCAAAGTGTGTACACGAATTGATGGCGATAATCCTATTCATTTCGGGAACAAACAACAACTACACAAAACCACACTCTCACACACACACGCGGCTCGCACTCTCGCTTCGCTCGTCGGCGTCTAGTTACATTAGGTATATTATTTGATATAATAAAATAATATATGTGATGATGGCACGTGCAATTAATTTGCCATTGTTCGCGTTTCCACGCGTGTCACGCGTGTAATACACGTTCTATTCGTATATAATATATATGTATATTTATAAATATTATATAAATAGACGGTGTTATTTTTGTAACGCGATGCCGCCGTCGCCGTCGTTGTGTTCTGGCGAATATAATAAAAATTACTCAGTCCAATATTTATATATGCGCACATATTATCATTATTATTATTATTATTATGTACATACCTAATATTACGTATGCGCGCGCACCGACGACGACTATTATGCGTAATGTATTCCGTATTATGCCGAAATGTCTGCGCGAGTGTGTGTGTGTGTGTGTGTTGAGTACACTATACTCTAATATAGTTTATTTTGTCATATTATGATTTTTTTTTTTTTTTTTTTTACTTCTTTCATTTGCATGACAAACACTGCGGTAGGCCGGATACGAATAGTAGTAACAATAATACAAATATCGTAACAGTACAATATTGATTGTTATTTGTGCGTGTAAAAATATTCGAACGGTTTGAAAGTCCAGAAAATCGAAGGACAGTTTGTAATGATAATAAATTGTAATTAAATAACACTCCAGACGCGTTATTGTTTTTTTATTGTGAAGATGACCCAGTTGAAGTCGACCGGTTTTCGTTTTCGTTTTTTTTTGACATTGTATAATATTATAATAATATTTAGTTCGTGTCAACACACGGCTAAAATTAGATATCTTTTTTAACGCGTTTCTGTGATATTTTCGGTGCGACATGCGCGCAAACAATATGCAATACCACGTACACGTCACGTACCGAGTAAATTTTACCTACCGCACGAACAGTTGTGTGTACCAGAGGTTCCCAACCCGTGGTACGCAGAAAACTTGTTGGTGGTACGCGAAGAAATTTTTTGATTAGATTTTTCTTTACCTGTACGAATACCAAACAATAAACAACATTAATTAATTAATTAATAATAAAAAGTCTGCAATACTTCGTTCGCACCATGGGTGAAACTCATTTTCGTTTAATGCAAAATCTTCACACTGATCTATCCGATCTATAAAAGCACATATACTGTAAAACCTTCGATTTTGAGTCTTAAAAGAAGCCAAAAGTAAGTACGCTGGGTAGTAGCGAAATCCATTTTGTTACGGAATACGATATTGAAACTAACATGCAGGTTATTTTTTACATATCTAGTGAAATGTATTAAGTGTATTAAATTTAAAAGAAACTAAAAATGATTTCTACATTTTAGCGGAGCTTTAGTTTGTACAAGAAAATGTTACTTGAAAATATATTTCACATATTAAACCTTTTCTTTCACCAAAATATTTCTCATTTTATTGTCAATTTATACTTAATATTTCATAAAGTTTGCATAAAAAAATAAAGTTTTTTTGTGAAATTATGGCTAGTTTTTACTAAATTGTAGACAACCTACTGAAAAATAACCCCGTAAAAGTACCATTTAGAACAGAATGCTGATTCAAATTTTGGTTGAAACTTTTGGAAAAATATTTTTTATATGAAAAGTAATAACAAAAAATAAAAATAAATTAACAAGATTATAAAGACACTTGCTTTTTCGCTCCATTCAGAATGTAAAATGTATATTAAAAAAAAAAAATTTGATTATCCTAATTAACTAATTAAGTTTTAGAATTATTTACGTGGTACGCGCATTGATCATAAAAACGTCTAGTGGTACTCAGTGATAAAAAGGTTGGGAACTTCTGGTATATACGTATAATATTACAGTAGCTTGAAATAGACGGGCCCCCCCCCCAGTGCAAATTAAATCGGTGGGCTCCTTATTTTACAGTATTATTTACTTCAAACATACAAAAGAGCAAAACACATCAGTTGGATTCAAAAATTTCTGCATTTTCATGTTTTTTACAGAATCAAATATAAAGTTGCTAGATCAGATACAACAAATCTGAATTACACCTATTTAAATCCAATTCCAATTTTTATTTTGCATATTTCCAGGTTGTATTGTTTATCAGCATTTTTTTTTTTTTTTTTCAAAGTTTTCGTATATACTGAAATATACATTAGGTCATTAGGACAATTATTAGGATGAACATTTTGTGGAAGGAGACAAATACCTAAACATCTCAAATGCATTATCCTTATGCAACTTCCAAAAAATCTGGGGGGATTTTAAGTAATAAGTATGGGCCCCATACAAGAACTTGATGAGTGGGGGGGGGCTGGTGCAATTAACCGCTCGCACCGCGGTTTCTACGGTACTGATTAGCATGAGACGGGAACGAAAAAGAGTGAGAGTGGAGTAAACGAAAACACGATTTTAAGGATGCAAAATTATTAAAAACCGTAACACCGAAAATGGCTGTGCATTTAACGCAATAAAAAACATTAAAATTGTATATTTTACAAATCGGCTTTAACTTTTATTTACAAATCGTTAGTATTTAATATTTATATTATATCTATTGGGCTGACACCGAGTGTGAAATTTTGGTACCATGAAGTTATCGTTTTGATGATTAGCAGTCACATGTATAATGATATTACAGAACAGAATTATTGATATTATAACAGATATCTATTTAATTAAAAAATTAAACAGATATCTATTTAATTTACATGTTTTATACATACACATAATATTATACGATATTCACTAATGTTTCATCAAATACAAAACAATGAATATAATATTATACGAGCATTAGATTCTGTGTGCAGCCAGATGTTTATATTTTTTTATTTGAAACTCTTATGTTATGAAATTAGTATGTGTAGCGAATATTTCTTATTCACGTGGTACTTAAAGAGAGGTCAATTTTCGAAATTCTCAACAGTTTTTCACCGAAAACGGGGAAAAACTTCCTCAACTCTGAGTAATAATGTAAAATATAATACCATAAACTATAGATTTTCATGAAATCGATTTGTAATAATATTTTATCTTACAAAGTTGAAATTCGTATAAAATTGGTAATTTTTCTCGTAGTATAACGATGTTTCTTCAACCAAACTCTCGTCAAAACATTTTTAATTCATGATCAGGTGGACATTGTCCTGTCAAATGTGGTTTAAATTTCAAAACTGTTCACGAATAATGATATGTACATAGATTATTGCGTTATTAAATCATCGAACAACTTGACAATATTATTGTTATTAATAAACTATAGTTGAACCTCCTCTCAGAATCTCGTTTTATCGAGCAAATGTTTTATCGTTTCTTTAAAAAGCCATAATTACCTAACCTATACCACGGTTGTGGGTTAAACCACATATGTCTGCCATTTTTTTTTTTTTATGTCGAATCGGTATATGAGAAATAATATTTGCATTTAATACAATATTCATATAAATATTAGTTAGATTTCGCGATATTAATTCGCGTGGGAGAAAACTAGCGCAATTAACAAAATGTATTTGTTTTTAATTATATTTTATAGCTTTAGGCATATATTATATTTTAATAATCTGTTTTTATTATTTAACTTTTGGTACTTAATCATTACGAAAAGCGGCGTACATTTCATACAAAACGTATAATATAATATTATGGTGTTGTTTTTCGCGTAATTTATCATCATTATTATTAACTCGTTCGTGCGAATTATTTTATTTCAAAACTAAAATATTCATTCACGATCGGATGATGATAATAATAATTTGGTTCCGAAAAATACACTCGCGTAGACGTAGTCGTATATATATTTTTTTTCATTTTTCACGAATAACGCGAAACGGGTGTTGTATCCTTACAAAGCTATCTGCTGCAACAGCATTTAGAGCTCATCCCCCGCACACTATAGTAGCACGAAGTATAATAATTATAATGTTGTTGTTTCGTTCGCGACGAGTAAAGTTTAAACCGTCTAACCGACGTCGTCCGTTTAAGGTACGGTTTTGTTTTTAATTATTATTTATTATAAACTGTCGGTATTTTTTTTCTCTAGATAAAAACACCGAACTCTCGTTTAACTATAAACGAATGTTCAAAATTCAATTTGAAAAATCATTTTGGAAAACGGTTGACTCCCAATTTTTCACGAATTGAATTTTTGTTATATTTATTATTTTTATGTGTAGATTAATCTACTTATCATGAAAACGGGTCATTTTACATTTAAATGTTCCTCTAAAACAAGGACACTCAACCTGGGGGGCGCACCCCCTTAGTGTGGCGTGAAAATATTTGAAGACAACGAAGCATGAAAATATTTCAAATTATTTGCATTATTTTTACTTGTAGATAAATTGTATGACTATCGGTTATTTTATTGAGTAACGACGGTTGTATTCAATAATTTAGAGAACATTATTGGGTTATTTTATTCTAATTAACACCCGAAGTTAATGACTAAAATCATGGGGTATTTATATAATACATATTATGTATCGTTTATTAAATGAAATTCAATCGTTTAGTTGGGGGAGGGGGGGGCGGAGGAGAGCAAGATCTCATATATTACTATCAAAGGTTGCATGGATCTCAATGAGTTGAGAACCTTTGCCGTGAAAGAACCCATATTCGAGCGTCCATGTAGAATAAAGAGTCATTTACCATATTATTATAATAATTCACGTAAATCGAAGGAAAAATCAATTAATGTGGAAAAAATGGAGTTAACCCATTTTCAAAACCATTTTTTTTTTTTTGAAACCCATTCAAATAAAATATATAACAATAATATAATATGAACTTCGTGACGTCATTAAATTATTATTTTCGTGTATTATCCGGTGTACTTGCACATCGGATATATTATAAATAATAATAATATGTTTTTTTTTTTTTTTTTCTTGAATTTCGCACGATAAATAGCAGTGAGTACACACATGCGGATTGTTTCTCTGGCGGAAACCCATGCATATTATAATGTACGAGCAGCTCGAGAACTTAATAACCAGTTTTGATCCGCCGCCGGACGTATAATTTCATTTCGATTGTAATGCTCTTACATTCTCTGACGGCGGCACAGGGTATTTTTCAAACGGATATTTCTGCGTCGACAACGCTCAGCTACTACACTTATAGACGGGTGACCCGGGTAAATAATGCGTGAAAATTGGTCGTATTTATCCTTTTTTTCCCCCTCTCCCCTTTCGCGTCCGCCCTTCTCCTCGACCCGACTCCCTCCCCGCCCCCCGTCGTCTGTCCGCCTCCGTTCTCCACGGATATGTGTGTTTTATTTCCTCCCCTCTGTTTACATACATACATATACGGTCAAACGGTATACTGTCCACGTTTGAGACACCCGAAATAAGGCTTACACAAATACAGGCTTACACAAATACAGATAATATTAAAGTCTCTCTCCTCTTCACTTCGCTCTCCGTATCTTCTAATCGATATTTTATTATCTCCTGAAGTCAGTTTTTGTTTGGGGATTTTTTTTTTTTTTTTACTCTCTATATAATATATTATATTATGTACGTTTAACCGGCTTACGCGCAATGACCGGCTATTATTATTATTATTATTATTATTATTATATATAATAATATATTTTTCACCGTGGGGGTGGGGGGGGGATGAGCATGAGGATTTAACGGGAAAATGGTATTATTTTATGAACGTACACCGTATGCCATTCGGCCGAAAACCTTCGATAAGAGGCTTTTTGTCGGTCGACATGCGCGTATATTATATTATACACCGCGCGAGTCTATAATATTATAATATAATACGACCACGGCGGCGGCGGCGTCGGAACCCAAATTATTTTCCCCGACAAATCCCCGCAAGAAGGTTTAAGGTTATAGACGGAGGAACCGAAGGGTTTTTTCTTCTTTTTTCCTCTGCTGTGACGCATTGTTATTGCGTTTAAATCTCTCACTCCGTTCATTCATACGCGCGCGCGCGTTTTATTCGCACTTGCCGCCATTAACCGAAACGACAGGCGTTTTAAAATATATATATATATATAAGTATGTATTTTTTTTTTTTTTTTTTATTTATTTAAACATTTTCTTTACATAATATATAAAGAAATATATCTACTCCTTTAAGCCAAGGCTTGTGAC
>JAIPRM010008741.1:0-15534 GCA_025469315.1 Stegophylla sp. TES_Ste_2020
TACCTAACTATTTTGTTTAATAATTACTATTACAATTAACTTTAGTTTTTTGTCAAATTAATGTTCAAAATACGTTGTAAAAAAAAATTAAATTAAATTAAATAGGAATGAAACGCATTATGATTAACGATAAATAAAATAGGGGGCGAATATTTTTAATTTTGCCCCGGGCGCCAAATCGCAACGGCACGGCTCTGCATATTATTATAATAGTAATTATTGTAGTATATGTGCAATAATGAGCTCGCAGATACATTAAAGATTACAATATGTCGTCACACACGGTTTTTGGGGTTAGGTGTTAAGACTAAACTATACCGATGTCACGTGCAGCAACAGCGTACAACCCCTCCCCTCACCGATCCGCCCCTCTTAAGAGTCCATTTTATGTGGCTCGTCTCGAAATGAATATGCATGAAAACGTTGAATATGCATGAACCGTGGTCTGGCAGTGTGTGTGTGTGTGTGTGTGTGTGTGTCGCGAGAAAGAGAGAAAATGAGAGAGAGAGAGAGAGACGAATATATCCAAAAATAGCTTAAGCCGGTTGTGATGCTGGTCCTTTTTAAACGCGATGGGATTATAGTTTCGGCTCAATCAACCCCATTGTGGAGAGACGTCTTGTCACGGGCGAGGGGGGGGGGTGGGCCAAAACGGTCAAAAAAGGTTCAACTGGATATTTTAAGCAGTATTAACCTCAACCCCCCCCCCACTAATCAAACGACAAAATAACCCGCCGACGACGTCCGAATAATCACGCATGCTATATTATATGTACGGCTACATACACTAAATATTATTATATTTTTATTAGTGATGTAAGTTGAAAATATACGTTTAGAAATTTTTAAAATGGAATTTTCACGAACATATTGTTTTATGTAATAGAGAAATTTTGGTTTAAAGTTGTTTGCTCATATTATTACAGTATGTTTTGTTCAAAAATACATAAAAGTGATGTTTTTTTTAGGTTTATGTTATATTGAGTGTGACAAAATCAATAAAATTGTTAAAGAATATATTATAAAATAATTGGATCATAGTAGTAAAAATATTTATGAAATTATAAAAATTTATAAAAAAAAAGAATAACAAATTAATGTAATTTTTATATCGTATACATTTCAAAAATGTCTTCTAAGGAATTTTTAAAAAAATAAAATTCCTGAAATTTAACATCATTATATTTTGTTTTAATAATATGAATTTCTAGCACAGTTAAAATCGATATAATAAACAGTAAAATTAAAAAAAAAAAGTATATACATATATATATAAATATATTTATACATTTATTAGAGTGGTGCCTATAGAGGTTTATTTTTATTTTTAGAATTTTGAATGGGACACCCTCAGATATTGTTCCAGTATATATATATATATATATAGTAGTAATGTATATGAAATTTGGTGAGCATCAATTAAGTTTAAGACGTGCCACGAAACGGTTGGAATTTTGCTCTTAAGGGTAGTTTTTGAGTTTTTTGCAGACTTCAAATGAATGAGTGCAATTACAATAAAAAATAATAGAACGTAAATTGTAGACATTTTAATATTCTAAGGTTAGGTTAGGTTAGGTTAGGTTAGGTTAGTTGCAATATAAATAATAAGAATAATTTTATATTATAAAATTTGCCCGAAACGTAAACTTTCAGAATAAAATAGAGAAACTTAAAATTATCCAAGTATTGATAATATATTTTACTTTTATTTATTATTTAAAGTATATCTCATAAAAAATTAGAATTTATTAACACAAAATATAACATAAAAAAAGTTTTAGTTCATTAAATATTGTAAAAAAAAATTTATTAAGTGTATTTGAAGAAGTATTTAACGAGTAAATTTTATATATAAGTATAATATAAATAAAGAATTATATTTTTTGCTAATATTATATATATATACACACTTTTTGTAATGATCGAACGCAGAAAACAGAATAAAATTTAATCGTTGAGTGAAAAAGCTAAAACGTACATAATGTTATAATAATATACTATTATTTGCATATCGTACGAAGTCGCGCACTCATTTTCAAAAAAACGTGAAAAAGCCCGGAGAGAACGAAAAACCGACGAAACAATATACAAATGTCAACAGTTCTATATATATATATATATAGTACGGCGCTGGGTGCTTTAGAATATATATTACGTTAATATACTTGTAAAGTTTAAAAAACTTTTGCAATCTAAAAATACGAAATAACCCAAAAACTTGTAATACGTTTATATATTGCATATAATAATGACGTCTTTCCTGCCGTCAAGAGACTGGCCACTGCGCGAGTATAGTGTCTGCCGCCGTACATCACATAGGTAACTATAACCGTTTTCACTTGGGTGGAAAAAAATGTTTTTTTTATTCAAATCCTCTTTTGAACGCGTATGGAAGATTCCGGAGTGGAAAGAAGAAGCTAGTGTTTTTACAATGATGTTCATTTTTTTTCCTATGAAAATAATTGTCAAAAAGCTACAAACAGCAATTTTTTGAATCCAAATTCGAATCTAGATGATGATTTTCAGAGGTCGTTTTTCGGAATACTCAAAAATTTTCTCGAAATTTGGGTAATCTACTGAAAATTTGACGAAAACGACTCGGAAACTAACTCTCTGTAAGCTAAAATTTATGAAAATTAAAAAAATAGATGCTATGAAAAATGTTTTGACACGAGAAAAATTTGAAAATGTGAAACAAAAAAGAAATTTTGGAAAATATTTTCTAACAGTCTATTTTCATCAACATTTCACTTTCTGTACTCAGCTTATAGTGGAATTAAGTGGCTTTTACAAATGTATAATTATTGTGTAAACTTTTTAAAAGTAATTTGTTTTTTGTCTAGATAAATGGGTGTATCTTTTGTCTGTTATCTAGAAAAGCATTCACATGTTTGTGTGTTATATTATCTAGACAAATTTTCAACTAACTGTTGCCTTATACCAGGATAATTTTTTTGGTTATCTCTGTACAATACTGATTACGTCATCATTGTGCGTTCACCGAAAGTCGTTTATGATATGAAAAAATATTTGCGGATACAACGAGGAACTTCATTGAATATATTAAATAACCGATTGTTCCAAAGAACATAAATAACGTCCAAAAAATCCGAAAAATCCGGATATCCGGAAATAATATTATAATAATAAAGTCGTCGTCATAAAATATTTCATTTATTCCGCAGAGGACTGCGAGATTGGTACGGCCGCGACATTTTGCGAATATTTGTGCCATTTAATTGATAATTTTTTAATAAAAAGTCACGGAGGCGGGGGAGGGTGGTACGCCGCCAGAGGGGAAGACCGGACAGAAAATAACGAAATCGTATATTCTTGTTATTATTTTTTTTCTCCCGCTGCAAACAGTGGCGTACTTGAGATGTCTTTTCAGGGTAGCAAATCCTCGATACCTACCACTAGTATGTAGATTTTTCTCGCGAGTCTAAAATTATTTATTTTATAAAAATATTAATTTGCATGTTCTAAGAATTTTTATACATAATATATTGAAGAATTAATTCGAATTTTTCCGTTGTAAGTTCCTGTTCAAACATACTATTAATTCGTCTCCATTTTTCCAATTCAATGAATGTTCAGAGAAAAATAAAATTCTGATAATTTTCAAAAACAGTTAATTAGGTAGTATGTAAACATGTATATATTTAATAACGATTAGATAAGTTTTTACTTAAGCCCAAAAGAATAATAATATGTTGTATGCTTAACATAACCAGAAACTTTCCATTATAACCTTTGAATTGAATTAAATGATTTGTAATTCGAGTGGAATTAAAAAAAAAAATGCATTTTGAAAACTTGAATAGATTGAATATACTTTTGAAAACGTTATTGATAATAATATATTGAGTACTATAGCTAAATTATTATTATAAAACTATCAGGGCTATCGATGCTAGTAAAAATATAGTTTAAAAGTGATTAAAATTCAACTAAACACCTAACGTTTACGTGAAGTACATTTTTGATATTATCAGATTACATTGAACTGAAATAATTACAATTTAAAATGTATTTATTGTCTATACTTTGCTTTACTTTACTTTTTTTTTTTTTTATCTAATAAATAAAGGAAAAAATATTTAATGAAAAAAAAATTGTTAGAAAAATGTCCAAATTTTTGTTTTCACATTTTCAAAATTTTCTTGCGCCAAAATCTTATATTATTGTCTATTTATGTTTAAATTTTCATAAAGTTTGTATCAAAATGAATAACATTATGTTATTTCTTTTCGTCCGCAAACGAATAGAGACGAACATAATAAATAATATATTATGTATACGTTCTTCATTATTATTTTTTTCTCCCATCAAAATATGAATAATCCCTTCAATTAGACAATCATAAATCATGATTGTACGATATAATTATATTATAATTTTAATTCCCTTTTCTTCGGCTACGAGTTTCTCATGCACTGTATACAATTGCTAATATTATAGTTATATAGCAGTGCAATCTTAGTGGCGCTTGGTTTCCAAAAATTTTATAAAAGTGCCTTGTTTTGGCCTCATCCTTATTTTGAAAACGGGTTCCTCCCAAAATTTCCATATGTTCCAAAAAAAAAAAAAAAAAACAAATTCAATTATGTCAAGATATTATAACAGATATTTCGAAAAACGAATTTTCGACATGAAATCAAAGCTCCTCGCCCATTATTTGGAATATTTTTCTCAAAAAAAAAAAAAAAATACAGTTTAATTTATAAAATTTATTTTCAGATTCACAACGAAAATTTAATCGTTAGAAATAAAAACAAAAACTTTTTATTGAAACTCAAAACATAATAAATAATATGACTTTATCAACAGGTATCAAAGCGATTTCCGTTTTCGATACAGTGAAATACTTCTAGTTTTATTCGTTTCCTGATATTCGGTATAATTACTGAATTTATAAAAATCAAATACCAAGGGAGGTGCGATCCACCCATCGCCTGCCCATCGTAACCGCCATTAAGTAAGTTACGAACAGATCACACCCGAGTAGCATCATAAAAACGATAAATGGTTTTATTTTTCAAAATCTCCTAAAAAAAAAAAATGTTAAAAACAAAACCAACTAGTTTAAAACGTTTTAAACATTTGTTTAAATAGCTTGGCGACCACGTTCACGAGTATCGGATTAGTTTCGACTGTTTTCAGTGCGGATTCAACGGATACGTGATCGAACTCTAAGTAAGTTTTCCGGGAGGGGGAGGAAAAAAAACCATTGTCTTGCGAATTCACCCGCCGCACGTATAATTTAGTCCGTCGAAACCGCGGAGGATTGACTTTCTCGCGTTCGCGTTTTCGGTTCGTTAAATCCAAACACTCGCAACAGCAGCGTTTGAAAAGTACCGGTGTAAATATATATATATATATTTATATTTTCGCACCAATTTTGGAAAATCAACATTTTCACGTCGACATAAAGGAGAACGGACAAAATTATGATTTTCAAACAAGTGTCGAGTTTGATTCTGGTGATGGTTTACACTTTACGAATGCGAGTAGTGAAGTGCGAATTCCCGGGGAAATATTCCCAGGAATATTCCTGTGACGGGAATATTATATTTCTAAAAAGAAATATGTTGTTCAAAAATGTTTAAACGAATTTAAAACCGTGTGTGATTGATCCGAATGAAAAATATATTTTCAGTAAAAATATTATTGGAGAAATATTATGCTTTTGGGTAATTCAAAAAAAGTTTAATATTCATTCGATATAAATCTAATTTAAGCGTGTACTATTGTCGTGAGTGTAATTAATTTAAATAATAACAAAAAAAAACATTTATAACTATTATTATGCTTAACAAAGCAGAGTACGGTTTCTATATTATTACTGTTTTACACTTATACAACTCGCACAATCATAATTATGAAATGCATTAAGTTTTTTTTAAAGAAATATTCCCAAGAGGTTCGGGAATAATCTGGGAATAATCTTTGTTTCCGTGAATAACTTGGGAACATTCCTAGTGGCACATCACTAAGTGAATAGGAAATTATTTTAGATCCCGAACAGAGCGAAGAAGCTAGTGGTTTTTGTAAAATTATAATATGTTTTCTTTTTCGATTTCTAGTGTAATGCTGGTATGTACATAGCGAGTTCTTACACAACGCACTTTGAGGACTACGGTCAAAAACACTAGTATTTTTACAATGGAATTTGTTTATTCTCCCCCCCCTTTTCCGTATAGAAACACTCGTCCAAGAGTTTCGACTAGCGACTTTTCGAGGGCATATATAAACTCGCCTAAATTTAGTTAAATTCTCCTAAAAATGAAAATTTCTATCTTTTTTTTTTTTTCTTATCAAATAGTAAACTCCCCTAAAATTTATTTTGCTACCCTATTACTTTTATGTAAACTCCCCTTAAATGATTTTCCTGCTGTATTACTCATATATGTAATCTCTTTTAATAAAAAAATAATAATAATTTTTAGGGGAGTTTACTACCAGGGAAATTTTCAGCATATCATTTAGGGAAGTTTACAATCTCCCATTTTTAAATGGTGATTCGCTTCTAGACGGTATTTTTAAGAGATTATTTTTCGAAATTCTCAATCAGTCATCAAAAAAGTCGGGAAAACAATTTGACAAAAACGCCTTTATGACCGTGTTCCAAAAACCGGGAAACAACCCTTTCGAAATTTTTCGGGACCAGTGAGGACGTGATTCGGGGAGAAAGAAATTGAACAATCCCTTTCTAAAACAGGTCGTACGGTCTTCTAACATGCGGAAAAACGGTAAACCGCAATAATATTATAATATAAAATCGCTTTTTGCTATTTTTTTTTTTTTTTAAATTAATTAAATTATTTAATTGATTTATATATATATTTAAGTAATTAATTAAAAAAATTAAATTTTTTTTAAAATCATTATTGGCTTGGCCCGAATTACATTGGGAACAAACGTTTTTAGGACTAACCATAATTTACATCGAACAATAATAATCATTATCATGTTAATCATATTGTAATTCGTTGTGCTCGTCGGTCAATTTCGTATCGAACAACTATGTTGACTCATTAATTAGCCTTGTTTCCGTATCGAATATATAACTCTTATATTATTGTCTGTTAATAATAATAATAATAATAATAATAATAATTGTCACTAACGATCCATTATCATAATTATTACTACACGAGTTATTATAATATTATATTGTGTGTGTGTGTGTGTGTTGACTACGCGCTTCGACGTGTCACATCGTTTGGACGTACATAATATAATTTCAATCATTTGTTCTCGGGCGATAAAATGTTTGTGTAGATTTGAATATGCAAATCATCGGCCCACGCAGTGATTCAAACTCGTTGAAAACGGTAATATCTCCGGAAATCATTAAATTCAACGTGTGCGCTTACGATTTTCAGTCGAATCGTCGTGGGTTTGCAACGTGTTTGGGGACGGCCGTAGTCCGTTTGGGCGACTCAAAAAAAAAAAATATACCGTTTGGGGGACGAATGTTTATTCCTCAAAAAAGTACCATTTGGGCAAAAATACGTATGTAAATATTAAATGGGTTTATAAATAAAATATAAATAGTTTTTTTTTTAATATATGAGGCGTCTAGTTTTAAAACCGGATAAAAAATAACTTTTTCAAAATTGATTTTTTTTTTTTTTTTTAATTTTCCAAATATTCACACTGTAATACACAGTTGGTAAAAATAGTAAACATCAAACAAGGCTATAATCGATATGAGGGCAGAAAATTATGGTCAGTATCAAAACCAGTCATCTAACGATGTTTATTTCAAATCAAGCCATAATTAAACACATGTTTTTATCTGCTCTGATAATAGTACTCAATTTTTTTCAGTTTTCACGAAATTAAGTAATAACTATAATTATTAAGTTCTATTCGGCTATCATTTTTTACTATTAGGTAATTATATACGTAAAATTCAAAATGTTTTGTATTCCTTAAATTGTCCAGTGTTTGTTTCAAAATCACCTATCTCATAAAGTCAATTTCAAAACCAAACATAAGTGAAAAAAAAACAAAATTAAATTGTTGGTTTCAAAAACAGACATATGCACAACATAACCAGCCATTTCAAAACAACTATAAATTTATTTAACTTTTGCAATAATATTTTTACAAAATATATTTTCACATACAATATGTGTAAGTACCATTCAAAGCTTTGATTTCATATTTATCACACAATGATAGGCCAAGTATTTTACGTTATTTTCGTTTTTTGTTGTTTCTGAAAAATTTCGAAAATTGCTTATAGCTGGTTTTGAAACTAGATGCCTCATATATATGTTACAGCTAAAGTGTTGAATTCCGTTATTTTATCCGGGTAGTACAATTATTTTTAAGGTAGGAACATTTTTAATAGATAAAAAAAAAAAAAAAACCGATGTTTGACAAAATTATTTACAGGTTCCTGACGGATAGGACAAAAAAAATGTATTTAATAATAATTTTAAGTGAAACTTTTAAGTGTAATTTTAAGTATTTTTTACTGCAATAACGCAAACAATTTTTGAAACTTTTTTTTAGTGCAATAACTTCCGAGCCTTAATCACTCTCCTTCCTCCATATGTGGAGCTGGAGGGCCCGTCCTTGGAGAGAAGAAGGTGGTGTTTTAACACAAATTTTTCTTTTTCTATATAATATTAATAATTTTAAATGAGTTTTTAATGAACTTTAAGACATTATTTACGTCAGACAAAAATAGTTAGGCATATAAATTCCTAAATGTAATATACAAAATATTATAAAAATTTTCAAATTGAAACATTTGTACATTTTTAATATACCCAAACTAAGCTTTTTTGATTTTTTATAAATTTAAGAGTGCCCTCGTACCGACGGCGCCCGGGGCAATAATACCCACTTGCTCCCCTCCCCTCCCCTAGATCCGGCACTGCTGTTTATATTGCGCGAGGTCACTTTATGGTGTTTTTCGGAATTAGAGGCGAGTCCCCACGTGGGAAATAAAAACAAAGAAAACAAAAAACGAATACGATTCGGCGTTCGTTTGTTTTTCGAATATGAGCGCTCGATTCGGAATATTTGTTGTTTTTTTTTTTTTTTTTTTGAAAATCTACAGATACTGACACAGAAAATAGCATAAACTATCGCCGTCTCGGTGCAATTGTCAAAACAGTTTCTCTTCGTGATCTTTTTTTTTTTTTGTTTTGTTTTATTTCCACGTGCAACGTGAAGTGCACGCGGGCGCACGATCCACGGGCGAGTAAATAAATAAATAAATAAAATTTGATTTGTAGCCAAATCGATATTGCGAACTTTTGTGCAGAGACTGCTGGCTCGTGGCCAAAAGTGTATGTAAAATGTATAAGTTTATATATTATATGTATATAAAAGGTGTGTTTTTTCTACGCTCGTTCAGTGCGCGACTTACAAAATCAAAGGAATTTTATTATTATATTTTATTTACTTATTTTCAGAGAATATTTGTGAACTTTAGCGTTTTAACTGTAGATGTGTTACGTTTGATCGATATATATATATATATATCCATAGGCGTATTTTTGGAGGGAGGGATATTGAGACAGGTTTGGACACAAGGGGAGGGCGATATCAGAAAAAAATTAATAAATACTGGTTTAGACCAGTGGTTTTCAACCTTTTACATACGGCGGACAACTTAATTGGGGTTTGCGCCAAAATGAGAAAGATTTATTTGCGCCAAATTTACCTGCGTTTTATTTTTAAATTTACCTCTCCAACAAATTTCCCAAATTATTGGTGGCCGCTTATTATAAGCAAACTTTTACACGTCCCCACATTGAACCGGCAAGCCGAGGGATATTTTTGATTTGCTGAGTGAAGCGGAGTCATTGATGTGAGCGTAGCGAGTCGACCGAACACTCGGTGAACTAATACCTACGCCTCTATACAGCCATATCAGATTAACCGTACAAACTTACTCCCAATGATCCTGATGTCCAGCGAAGCGCATGTCTTGCGAAGTGAGCGAAGCGAAGCATTTGGATTTTTAGGTGGCAAAGTCACACAGGTAAAAATTAACTTTTTTTTTTTTTTTTTTATGTCAGTGCAAAATTACTAAACCTTTTTTAGAAGGGTTTTTTTTTTAGCGATAACGGGACACGCCCTATAATATTAATCGTCTGCGGCCAATATGGCGTTCAATAATTTATTAATTAACGTCGTTTATTGCAACAAAACCCTATTTGCACGTAATTATCAGGTGTATTAGTCAAAAACGTGTTTTTTTTTTTTTCAAAACACGAACAACGTATTCAAAAACAATGCACTTTTGCACCGCGAATCGTTTTGGTTTATTTCCCTCGTACGCATTGTTAACAAAATGAAATACGTTCCAATATGACGTACATAATATTATACAGGTACGTATAACCGTATAAACAGTCGCATACGTCGTACACATTATGTGTTTACACGGGACTGTATTAACAAAATAATATATATGTGTTTGTGTGTGTGTGTGTGTGTGTGTATGTGTGTGTGTATACACACCTGCAACGGTAAGCATTTATGTATTGTTCGTTCCCGTATTTCATTAACAAATGATATATGCGCATAATCTTGTTTGTTCGGATACCCCAATTAATTATTGACTCTGTGTTAGTATAATTACGTGTTAATTATACACACGTGGTAAAGACACACACACACACACACGCTACGATATACGAGTGGCATAAAGCAGAGGTTCCCAAACTTTTTATGGGACCACCCATTTTGGGTATATATCCACGTGTTGGCTCGTTGGGTTTGCAAAAGTTAGTGCACAAAAATGTTATGATTTTGGTCAAAAACTATTTTTTTACATAATACTACAGTAAAAATACTCCGTAATTTGATTTATTTTTAAAAGTATTCGAATAGTAAAAAAAAAATATGAAAAGCTTTTGTTATTACTACGGTACTAGACCTATATATTATGGTATTGTAACTCAAAATTTTATATAAATTGATGTATACGGACGTTTTTAGAATATTTTAGATGCCGTGTAACTAGGGATGTCCAAATATTATTGATAATGTCGATATTATATCGACATTTTTGTTCTGAATATTAATTACATTTTTCCTCGTTTTTATACAAACAATTTAAATACGACTTAATGTAACAGCAATTCCTATTGGCTTAATGGTTATTGCCTAAAGAATACAAAGTCATTTTTTTTTTTTCCAAAATTATTTTATCAAGTTTAATAATGTTATGTTTATACTTTTGTTAGAGTACGTTCTTATTGACATATTCTGTTGAAATATATTATTCAAAAATTATTACTAACTTTATACTAACTTAAATTATTATTAACTTAAAACTTAAATATAGAAATTGACTAAAAACATTTTCATTTAAAAAACAAATCAACTTTTGGAGGGGGGGGGATAAAATTCATTTTTTTTGTTTGTCCCGTATTTTTAATTTTGAAATCCAGCAATCGTAAATTTACAGCGAACGCGAATCATTATATTGTTCTGTGTTTTGTTAGTTTTGATTTTTTCACTTTTGTGGCCTACGCGTGCAAAACTTATAACCACAATTTCGGTGTATTAAAAAAACGTTGTGTTTTCAAAACTGATTTCTCGGTTTTTTTAAGGGCCAACCGCTTAATGCGGGCGCAAATGGTTTTGGTCCCCCCCCCGACGAGCCCACATTAAGCGGAATCCATTGTATATAAATATAATATATTATTATTCATGGGAATGAAAAAAAAAAAAAAAAAAAAATGAAAGGATTTCGACTGCGCTGCAAGAACATTGTCGCCTATCACCGTTATTGCATTACATTATATAACGGGGTACTCGGTTTTAAACGCGTTTCAAAAATCACTTTGGCCGCGCGCGTATTTAACGCGAAATCGATACTATAATAATATAATATTCAAAGTGTATGCAAATTGGATACAACGCGCGCGCAAATCCTTTATACATTTTTAATGCGCTATCGGTTATCGTATAGAAAAAAAAAAAAAAAAATAGCTCGCTCGCTGTGTAGACACCTCGTCGGATTAACGAATAATGGCGCGACCGAAAAAAAATAAAATACTCTCTACGACGTCATATCATCGTGGCGCAGTTTTCTTTGTGAGCGCGAGGATATTATATATATATATATATATATATTATAACATAAAAAAAAGAGAGAGAGAGAGAGAAAAAAAATGAAGCTCTACGAAAAACACTCGCTTGGAGTTTCCAACGCGTTTAACGAGCGTGCGACACAACACGACGGCGTTTTTTTATAATATTGTGCGCGTCACACGGTGTCGTCAAAGGTTTCGCCGCCACTCGCCGATCGGCCCACGAAGTATTTCCGAAAAGCGGTTAATAATATTATATTATTATTCCATAAACGTTTGTACTTGCCACCGGACTGAAGGTGAACCAGAATATAATGAAAAAAATAAAATAAAAATGAACTAACATTTGCGCATACAACACGTCATAGCATTTATAAATGGTACATAATACTAACTGGTAAATAATCATGGTGACTATATTTGAAAAAATAAAATAAAGGACAAAAATATTTTTTATAATATTTTTAAATAAATAAGTATATATATATATTATGTTTTTGAATCTTGAATAAGAGTATAATTTTTAAACTACCCATTGTAGATTAAAGTTACATTATTTTGAAAAACATAAAATAACATAATCAAGTTAAATTAACTTTTTAAAATTCTTCGATTCCTTTATTCGTGTATATTGTATACTTAACTTGCTAAAAAAAAAAAAAACTCGTTAATTCATTTTGATGGCGACTGTTATGACATATCTTCACTATTTGATATTTCGTGTTTTTCCGAAGAAGCGATTCAGTTTAACTACTTGGGATATTCAAAAAGAAATTTATGAAAAATTAAAATTGATCTTACGGTTAGGTCTCTAGGTTTCTAGATTCTTACGTTGTTTTACTCAATAATTTTTTTATTTCGAAAATTTTAAATCAACAATAAGGCAAAAAACCGGATTAATACCTATGGGACAGACTTGAAAATACGGAACAAAAAACATCCCGAGAGAAGTTTGTCAGGACAACAGGACGCAGAGCCGAAATAAAGGACGATCCTGTACAAAACAGGACGTATGGTCACCCTAATGTAAATGGGAAATTTCAATTTCAGAAATTTCTGGTCACCGGGAATCGCTAGAAAAAGGTCTCATAATAAAAATCAATTGTTAAGTTTGAAATTTTCTTTTAATTTTATGATTTTATATATATTTATATATAATAGATATACATATAAAACAATATGGTTATAAATCTATGGCGTTATAGCAAAAGCTGATATGTCAGTTTCGACATTTTCGGATTATGAATTTTTTTTTTTTTTTTTTTTGACTCAACTGAGTTAAAAATGCTATGCGATAATTTGCCCAGCCTAGTACAAGAGTAAGTTTATGACTCATTATGGTCGATTCCTGTCGGATATATTATTATTATTATTATTATTATTATAATCATCATCGAAACGGGCAATTTGTGATTTTAAACGCAAAAGTTCCGTTCGAATATTATGTACAAAATTCTTACAGCTCCTTATTGACACCGCGTTTCCGTATTTTAATATCGAAACGCGGAGAAATGTATCAAAAGTCGAGATATTCGTGTTCCGTTTGAACAATATCATAATACGACGATCGTTTAAAAAATATTACAAAATATTATTTCGTTCGATAAAAATTCAAGAGCGAATAGAGAATACCCAATTGCTGCTATTATTATTATTATTATTATTATTATTGTTGTCGGTTTAGTATTGAAGGCTACGACCTTTTGAACGCGTTTTTCTTCTTACGTTTAACTCGCACACGCGTTGAATAACTGAAAAGTTTTTCGAAAAAATGAGAAATACTTTAAAATGATGCTAAAGACTACGTAGTGACAAGTAGTATAGTTATAGTAATATACAGTCGTTATACGATCATTATTGACATATTTTTCGTTTAATTTTTGAAATATTATAATTCGATTATTTTTTTTTTTTTTAATTTATATAGGTATTACCTAAAATGGTTAATTTATAAATTACAATAACAATTTACAGAATAAATAGTATAGTTATTTAGTCGTGATAATCAGTGACGAAAAAAAAAAAAAAAATCACCAGTGGAATAGACAGTCGTCAACTTTTACCCAATCACCATATTTTTCGGTCTAGTGTCGCAGTGACTCACTTGTCACAGCGACAAAGTAGCAGTGACATTTTATATTTTTTACACATCCCTACGGCCAGCTAGAGGAGTAATAATTTTCGCGCAGGCACTTTTGTTGTTATTTCGTCGAGCGTTTCGGATATTATTTTAATTAAGGATGGGTTCTCAAACTCATCGAACCCTCGTACACCTCGAACTCGAAACAATTCGAACAGTTCGAATTTCGAGGGAAAAATAATTTGGAATTCGAACTCGAACAGTTCGAGTTAAGTATATGTTAGAATGTTCGAACAGTTTAATCGGAAATATATTTTTTTTAATTCTTACTTTTACTTGTTTTTAAAATGTCGATTTAAAAGTTTAACAATTGAAACTTAGAAATATTAAAACATAATATTTTAAAACATTAACTTAAAATTTTACCACTATTATTATATTTTTCCTTTTCAAATTAATCATATGGATAGATTGTCAAATGATTTATTTATTTATTTATTTTTTTTTTGAAGTTCGAATAAAATTCAGATTCAAGTTGGATTCGGAGTTGGAAAAAATTAATAATGTTCGAACCGTCCCTAATTGAAAACATCAAAATGTTACACCGCGGCGTTACGTATATCGCTCGCCGCTCCGGGATCTCGCCGGGAACATCTCCGCCGTTAGTACTACACGTGTAGTACCTACAACGAGGTCGTCTCTTTTAAGTTTTGAATCTCGCCCGTGTGTCTTGGCGTGCTTGGGGCGAGTGGAAAAGTTCGCGTGGTCCGCGCGAGAAGTTTGCCGCCGCCGCGAGACCCCGAAAGTCGGGTAAACGATGTTCGGAGGGGCGGGTAGTGGCGGTGGCGGTGGTGACTGGAAAAGCTATTTGCTTATTAAAAAAATATTTCGCCTTTGAAATTGCACCGCGCCAAAAAGACACACTATAGTGTACCTCTCTAACCTCTCTAACCTGCGCGTAAGGGCGAAAACATGTTTCCCTCGAGCGAGCGCCAGATGCGACGACGGTTACGTAATAATAATATATTAAAATAAAATCGCCGACCCTGCTCGGAATATTAAACCGATCATACCGGTTACCGCCGCCGCCGCCGCCGCTGCGCAACGTCATCTCTCGCAGCCATAGCATTTTTTCGTGCCAGTTCAATTGCGACGTTTCGTTTTAGATTCTGAACAAAGTGAAGAAGCTAGTGTTTTTACAATAATGTTTATTTTTTTTTTTTTCTGTTAACACTTTTTCGTATAGAAATACTTGAGGGGTTTAGTTTCAAAGTGTACAAACTCCAATTTTTGTGAAAAATGAGATAAATGTCTCTTTATATGTAGTTTTTAGCGCTGAATTCGAATAACTCACTATTTTCGATCAAAATGGTCAAACTC
>JAIPRM010008743.1:0-15531 GCA_025469315.1 Stegophylla sp. TES_Ste_2020
CCCCTAAAAAAAAAAAAAAAAAAAAAAAAAAAAAAGAGTTCATGGTACTAAATAAGGTGATGGAAGGCTGAAAATTAGCCACCTAAAGCCATCTTTTGGCATTTTAGAGTGAATTTGTTTTAGCATGTGGTGAGGGGGGGGGAGGAAGAACAAAATTGTAAATAGTCTGAATGGCGTCATGAGGTTGGATTGCGGTGCAGTATTTTCGATAGTCCAAATTTCCGTTTCCCCGGGTTCAATGCCGTACAATAAAAGCAGAAATTGAGGACAGAGTAAACTTGTGGAATATCTCGAGGGTGAAAAACTAGGTACATGTTGTTTTAATAAAACACAAGCATCTGACTATAATTTACCGAGCACAGTGGTGTAAATACACGGATACAAACATGAATCAACAAGGACACAGTCGGGCGACAGGAAATTGAAAATTTCTGAGCTACTGAGACGTTTGAAATGAAGTGATCGGTGCGACTTTTAACCAATAACGGCGTTTCCTTATAACGATTTATACATTGAATACTTCTCCTCTCTCTCTCTCTCTGTGTTTTCGACTAGTATCGAAAACTCAAAATTAAATGTTCACGGATAAAGAGTAATTGGATATAGAGAAACTAACCGGTTTTTAAAACTTTTAAAGAAATGTTTAAAAATTTTAAAAAAAAAAAAAAAACAAAAGTTATTTTATAATAAAAATTTGAATTCTGCTAACTAACTGAAAACTTAATACTACTACTATGACGGTACTGAAAATGTAATCTCAAAATGTTTGTCAGTTAATTGGTTATGAGTATTTTACGTTAGAATTTTCACTAAAAATACAATATTCTCTAAATCATAAACCTTGCAGCTCTAAATCCGGTAGAATCCCCCCCCGCCCTCGAAAGAACCCATACGTTTTTTTTATTCTACGGCCGGAAAAATAATTTTGATTTACTTTATTTTTTAACTTAAGGGAGACAATTTTCTTGATTATCAATAGTTTATTTTAGGCGTGAGAAAAAACTACAGAGTGAAAACACTAAACTAAGCTATCGTAATCGATTACGTTACCGATTCACAGATTGATGAAAACTGAGCTTGAACTGAAATGGTTACGTACCTGTAACAAAATAAAATTAAAAACTGCCGTTATATTAATTACAACTTTTAATTATTTATATGTATTTAATATGCAAATGCGGGTGATTGTATTCAATAGTATTATTAACTTGTTCATTTCTTCGTTTTGGATTCTGAACAAAGTTGATTGTGGTGAATTTTTTCTTTAATTTCACTTTTATTAGTTGATGCTGAAAATTCGAAGACATACTACGTTCATATAATACTGATTTGAATCCATAGTTACCCGTTAGCAAACTATTTTTCGAAAAAGTTGTTTATTGCTTTAAAAGGGGTGAAAAGTTACTCGTGGTGGGAGAACGAACGAACGATGAAAATAGTACTCGACATTGAATCGGATATCACAAAAAATACCACATCTGCAAGACGACATGATGAGTGAGTGTACTAACTCTAAAGCTGGAAAATAAAAAAAAATAAAACTATTTTCTCTTGATTATAAAGTAACCAGGATTCGAGAGAGAGTAAAAATAAAAGGAACAATAGCGTCGGACGGAGCGGGGGAAAAAAAAACAACGAATTAAAAAACCTATACAAGTATAGTGTTTTTTGTTTTCTCTAGACAGTGAAATACGCTTCGAATGTGATTAGAAGTGCGCGTGGAATACGTAATATACGCGCAGTAGATACGGCTGTAAATACTACAGACGGGAACGCGAAAATTATCGATCACGTTCAACAGAGGTGTTCGACGAAGTGAAGTTTATTTGTAAGAAAAAAAAAAATCGACGGATTAGTTATATACCTAACAATAATAATATAAAAAATAATACACATTTTTTAAATGAAAAACAACGTTAAATGTAATATAATCGTGCCGAGTAGTCGACGGGATATTGTTTCGATAAATCATTTAATTTTGCACACACGTCGAGTCCGCAGTGAATTATTTCAAAAGTGGCGAATGTATATTTTAGGTCGACGTTTCTGACGAAAAAATCATCCACCACACGTATGTTTCAAAGCTCGGCGCGAACTCGACTATTATTTACATTTTTTTTCATACGAAAAAAAAAACCCACGGATACATACCAACGGATGCGTATTATAATTATTATTATTATTATTATTCTAAACGCGATTTCCATTTTGCATTTGATTTTAATCCGGCAGTACGACCGCGAAAGAATAATCAAAAGTTTTCGTACGAACACGATTAACACGTTACGGAACGATTTCATAGACATTTCTGACAGCACTAAACCAACGGCATTTCGTCTGTGTGTGTGTGTGTGTATGCTATACGCGCGTGCACGAAGTCGTACGAATCGACAAAAAAATATAATTAGAAAAATCAAAAACTAATTAAATTTGCAGATACACGCGATGTGCAGGACGACGGACGAGATAAACCGCAAGTACGAACGGCTGCTGGTCGATGAGAAATTCGTTAGTAAAATTATGCAAATATTTAATAAGCGATTCGCACTCTTACCGAGATTAATCAAATAAAGTGGGAAATTCGTGCGAATCGCTTGCCAAATACTTCAATTACAAAAAAAATAATAACTATGAAAGAAGTACGTCCGTGTGCCTACTATTGATATATTGTCGAATTTAAATCGTTGAAGACACTTTGTTTTATTATTATTATTATTATTAATAATACCTGTATAAGGCACAAGCGCGATGAGCTTAGACGTAACTACAGCGAAGAGTAGTTAGATATTATAAGAATGCTGCAGTGCGAGATGCAAGCAAAGTAAACGAGAAAAGAAAAACGCTATTTCGGATGTGAATGGCATAAAACAAATAGAGCTATAAAAACGAGACGTGCAATCGACATGAATACGAAAGTCTCGGTAGGCGCGCAGGATGTGGGCTAGATGCAAATAAAATGATACGGGAAAATGAATGAATATTCGATACGAATCGCGCGAGATAGAACCGAATCCGCAGTGTGTACAGAGAGAGACTCACACACGCACATACTTGTGGTAAAAAATAGGGGAAGGGGTTAAATATTTCAGGATTAAAAAATAATCGCCATTCGCTCAGATCGCAATATTCGCAACATGAAGTTATAGTAATAATTACAATGATGACTTACACGTTACTGACGCGACAACAGAACGTTTTTAGATTTCATTTCACCGAACTAGTATCAGACCTTAATCTCACGTACCATAGTAAAGTTTGGAAAACCGTTAGTTGAAATTGAATAGCTTCAAATTAATTTTCAAAGTAAATTTGACATTTCTTAGGTATACGTACACAGAAAAAAACTTTTCGCAAACGTATTTTGAATATTATTGTAAAACCGGTCGCATTACGTTGTAATATGTTTATTCAAGTATAGCACTAAACGGGTACCGTGAATCGAAAATTAATATTTTCCCAAGTGGTTTCCCGTTTTTTTTTTTTTTGGAACTCTACTCGAAATAATAACGAAAACCCCTTTTCTTCGCTTAGCTTACACGTGTGCGAAAAAGAACAAAAAACTCTCTCGAGACAGCAGCAGACCCCATTTTCGCGTACAAAACGATACGGTGTTTATCGAAAATATTACTTAGATTTTATCGAGTACCGTACGCGGGAATGAGACTCTCGGCGGAGAAAAGCTGCAGTTTACTCGCATTAATATTGGCCGATATAATATATACACGAATACAATATACGCGTAGAGTTACGACGTTCGAGTGGTACGTCTAAAGACTCTTTGATGTTCAATGAGATTTCTCCGCATGAAAATTCCGATGGATACAATACATACACGTGCACGAGGTTTATACGCAAACACACATTATTATTATTATAAAACTAACGCGAGATAAAATTCGTTTTCTTTTACGTTCGTCTTTCAAGTGATTTCAATTCGCATATACTTTTATAAAAAATACGTGTACTCGGGGATCGTCAAATGTATTGGATAACATGTAACAGTATGTATCAGAAGTCCCGTGCCACCCTTTAAATTCCCCGGTGAAATATCAATATTTTTTAATGTATTTTTAAGAAATTAATACTTGTACAAATTACAATTTTATGACTATTTAAGTTTTTGAGTTTGGAAAAACTTAACCACCTCTAACTTGGCCAATTTTTAATAGCTATTTTAAAATTTTTAAGAAGTGATTTCTAAGAATTTTTTTTTTTTTTATTGAATTCAAAAAAAATTTTTTTTGAAATTAATATCATAGAATTTTAAATTGTGTACGGATTAATCTTTAAAAAAACACATTCAAAAATATCGATATACCACCGATGTGTGAAGGGTGGCATGGAACTTCTATGACATACCGTATACTTGTTATACTATACAAGTTATGAAAAGTCACGTTTACAAACAACATTTCGAGCTCAGACGTCGATATCGTTTGAATGCTTGTAGAATAAATATAATATGTTTATGAATAAAAACATGAGAATATTACTTATGGACGTATTGAGCGATGACGTCGATTTTAAAGGAGTTGCGTTCTTGTGTTTTTCGCCAACAACGTTTGCAAAATTGTTTGCACGGTGTGCTGTACGCGATTTTAAAATCACTGTGGAATTTTCTCAATTTTTTCTTTAAATTGACTTTTTTTTTTTTTTTTTTTATAGTAGAATTTAACAAGAAAATTATATGCATATACATTACACGAGTTAATCGAATAACTTCACAAGCTTTTGAGGAAAATAATGAAAAAAAGAAAACTGCTGTTTAACAGTTACAACTACCTACATCGATGACTAACAAAATCAACTCTACTGTCACATAATTCCACATACGACACACAAAGACAACTTATATCGGCATCCAATCTCATTAAATAACAATTAATCGTTATTTACCACATCGAAAATCGACACAATTATTATTACAGTACCCCATAGTCGGTGGTGAAATCACACTCGTACTCGATTTTGCGCAGAAGATCACAGTCGCGACTTAATGCGAAATAAAATAACCGCCAAGGCATGACGTCATCAGTGGGCATTATAAATTTACAAATTCACAAACGAAACCAGTGATTAGAATATTCGTACAAACAAAAACAAGCTCACGCGTATAATAAATCCTACGCCGCCCAACTGTGACAATATTATCGACTGTCCTACCTATTATATTACTCGAGTAGGAAAATTCCCCTCTGCAAAGTGCGAACGGTCTGAAGCAGCACGTAATGATGTGTCGAAAACGAAAAGTTAGAAAAATAATGAAATGAAAGATCAAATATAAACTCAAATAATAATAATTACGAAACGCTGCGGCACATCGATTATGTACACACTGCTTGTGTTATTATTATTATTATCATACAAGCAGTCCGTGCGTCATCGGTGCGTCCACATATTTTACTCGTAGAATTTTTCGATTTCAATAGGGACTTGATTCGAGGGCCGAGTCTCTTGAACGATTTGTTTGCACTGGTGAGTCGACATTTACACTCATGCGCTGCCCACAACACTACAAACTATTTACTAGGTACGTGTATAAATATTGTGTAATGTTGTTCGTACGTGAACGCGCGTCATGCCTACGCGCAGAACGCGTCAAAACAGTTTCGGAAACGACGTGGTGCAGAGCTAGTGGTAAGTTCTAACCCGTATGTGTAGGGTAGTTGTAAATTAAAATGGACAATTCTAACTACGAATTCGTCAGTATACCTTATTATAATATACTGAATGAATCTCCCAAGAATTTAAATCGGGTATTTAAATTTAATGCTATTTAAAATCATAATTTCTCTTAACTATATCATCAAGAGTGTTTCAATAATTGAGTTTTCTCAAAGAAAATAACGTCAATGGAAATCGATATTAATTAATGACCCAATAATAAATAAAAAATATTTTATTTTCTTCGTTTTGTATTTTGAGTTAGGCGAAGTTTTTACTGCCATGTTTATTTTTTTCTATTTATTATGTATTTATTTACTTTTTACGCGCTCGCGTTTTCATATAGAAATATTTGTCTAAAAATTTCGACCAGCAACGTGGCTAAGAATCAAAATTTTCCCCAAAAAGGTACATTTAGAAGATAACTTTTCGATATTTTCAATAATTCCGCCAAGATTTGGAAAAAACTATCCGAAAAAAATGACAAAAAAATGCTTTATTTGTGAAAGAAAATTTTGAAAATGTAAAAAATTATTCTCAATGATTTTTTGTAAGATTGTCTTAAATAAACTAAAGCTCCACTTGGGATCGTTTCATTCGATAAACGAGTTATCCGTTCTTTAAAATTTAACACGTCCGCATATCATTTTTTTTTCTCACTGATTTTACACCCGTTAATATTCATCACAAAATTCGCATATATTTGTAGAAAAACACTTTGCCACCCTAAAGTTACGATTCTCGAGTGAACGTGTAAGTGTGCATAAACTAAGCGTGTTGCACGTATAGCGGACACAAGGGAGTTTTCGAAAATGTTACACGACTTTTTATTGTTGTATGTTTTCTTTATTTCTTTATTATTATTATTTTTTTTTTTTTTCGTTTTCTTTGATTTAACTTTACGCACAGTAACGTCGTACGACGTAGATTTTCTCGAAAGTCCCACATAAACGATAATTTGTAATTTACGTATAAATGCGTCCGAAGTTTAATTAAAACATTTACATAACCGTCGTTTATACATTTATACATCTGCGTATAAATATACGCGATTATTCCGAGCGCTCGAACTAAAGTTAAATTACTCCGAGTGCGTATAAATGGTTATTTATTCGGATAGTTTAAATATCAATAGTATTATATAAACGCGTATTGAGCGTAAAATAAAAAACAGAAAAAAATAAATTAAAAAGTCTCTTTCCGCGATACTTTTCGAACTTTTATCTGCCGTTTTTTTATTTAAATAACTCGCGAATCGGTATTGCGGCGCCAGGAGATTTCGGAAAAACGTGTAGAAAATAAAATATTATAAAACTAAAAAAAAAAAAAAAACAAAAATTGTTCTTAAAATGATAGAAATTAAAGCGGAATGGGAGAAGCGTGAAAACCGGGTCGTGACATCGACGTCCGTCATGTTCTCGGAACATTTTCCCTAAAATAATGTTATACTTTGATAACCGTTTATAATATTTACGCGCACAAAATATATTGTGTGGGACGCAAACATAATCACTAAAGATAATGATTATTCGTTTTACTAGATAATTATCGAGAGAGAAAAAAAAAATAAGACATCTGACGAGTACGGATGTATGCAATTAATATTAAAACTATATTAATTTTAACCATTGATATTGGCCGAACGGTAAATTTTGAATGTCCAATAACCAGTGTTATTTTTAAGACGAAATCTAAGTAGTTCGAAAAGTCCACTTGATGCTTGGACATATAAATAGAAGAGGTTTGAGCTGAGTTTTGTTCCGTAGCTACATTTACATTGCACGTCTTGTTAAATTACCCTCATTAGCTTGCGAACGCAATTAAATCGAAAATAACCCTCGGATTTTTGTGAAAACCGCGTCGAAAAGATAACCTATGGGGGGGGACCTAAAGAGGGGACCGGTTAAAGTCTATATACACCGACTTGATGTAAAAAAAAAAATAATAATAATGATAATCGTTGTGTATTGAAAATATTAAAAATAACGAGTTAAATCGTTTTGTATTTTATTTCCCTCTTCGTTCCGTAATTAGTTGAAAAAATAAAGAACAATCAATTATAAAATGCAAAGAGACGTATAATAACGAGATAAAGAAAACAGATTTCTTACAGTAGAATTTAACACAGTGCTCATAACAAACGATTTAATTATTTTAAATTTTAAACAGTATATTATTATACATAAATTAATATAAATGTTGTAGATTTAGAATTAGATTAACTGCCGGTGATGAGTGTTTTAATTATGATAGTAAAAGGGGTAAGATTGAAGTTATATTATTTGCATGTCGCACACCCCAAACTCATATTATGTGTGTATCTCAACACAAAATGTACAGAATAAATGGCACGTGAGCGTGTACCTGTTGCGGTGTACATTTTTAATATATTGTAAATTATAATTGCATTTTCCACAAGGATACCTAAAATATAATTTGAGGATCGAGAGAAAATCGTCAATTCGAAACGTAGTATATAATCTACAAAAAATAGTTTAGCTATTTTAGTTTTTGTGAAATTTAAGCACACGTATCGTTTCTGTTTTAAGTTGAAATTAGCGACTATTGATTTGAGTTTTTAACAATTAAACGGATTATAAATTGTTTGCCGTTTACATGTGTACTATGCAATACTTGTTGGTTATTACATTTTAAAGATGATGCATTTTTGTTTAAACTAATGAAAAATTAAACACATAATGTTCGAACACTTGGGTCGTTAACAAAGTAAAAAACTTTTTGTTATATGAAATGTCTGGAATTGTTTTAAATCGAATTAAATTTTAAGTAATATTTAGCAATACACATTGGCTACCATACTCAGAACCAATGAACTCTAATTTCCAGGCCTGAAGGAGAGAATTAAACACAGAGTTTTGAGTGTTTTTGAGGGTAAAAATTGAAATGTGTGCGTGTAGCCGGTACAGCGAGAACGATATTTCATTTATCCGTTACAAACGATATATCACGTGCCACGGTAATAATAATTAATAGACATATTACAAGTGCTTTAACACTTGTAGTACACAAGTCACAACTAATAATTAACAGACGGACCGAACGACCGAAACGCGACGGAAAACAGTGAAGCCGCTCTATTGATGGACACACACGTCAATAGAAAATTATGCCAGAATTTGAGCTAAAGGATCACAGAACTATTGAAAATGAATAGCGTAACTTAAAATTATCGATTTTATAATTTCATTTCATTTTTTATTGAAACTTTATAAAAAAACGATCATTGACGACAGTTTGTTTAAAACACAAATTTATAATTTAGTAATTTAGGGTATTAAATATATATATATTATCTTAATTGCTGTATATATACAATATAACGTATCAATGACTATTATTAAAACACGAATTATGTGTTTATGAACGATAGATACATTAAGTGTTATCACTATTATTATTATTCGTTACTAATAAAAAGTTACACAGCTTCGAGGTACGAAAATAATAATATAATAGGTAGCTATTTGTTACGATATTAACGATTTTCTGAAAGGTGTGGCGAAAAAATAATCTGTAGCGTCATAGCAAAATAAATCATAGTTTTATTACTACGTCTAAGGAAGGAATAATAATAATAACGGTCGAAATATCATAAACATAATATTATAATAAATAAAGTGATAAAATTTAACGTTCGAATTACGCAAATTCCATGCGAAAAACCTTCGACCACTCTATATTATTATGTCTTACACCTAATTTTCCACTCCGAAATCCCACACTATCCTATCGTACACGTCTCGTTAACCGACACTTTTATACGTTACACATTGGGATAAAATTATGATCAGATATTTTTGTTTTTCGACAGTTTTCAACGGCCAGGAAGTCTTTGATGATCGGCGGACAAATTTCCATCACCCACGAGTCCACGTGACGTTCCGTTATTATCGCTGAGACTCGTTTAATAAATGTGTCTACGTTACCACTGCTATTCATTATTACCAGTGCGGCGGCGGGGTCGAAACGCGACATAACCGGACCGACAGACTTATCTGAGATATCAATCAACGCAACGCGACTGCTGCGAGTGTCCACCTCTGCGCGCCGCGGGATCGCGTCCTCGTCGTCGTCGTCGTCGTCGTCGTGCAGCCGAGACTTCCCACGGGGTCGCGTCACTCCGATCGGGTCTGTCCGACGTAGACGAGACACTGGATATACGGACCGTCAAAATATCTCCAGGGAGACTGGAAAAAGATCTCGGGAACTTCGGGAGATTATAAGAAGACTTAAAAAGCGATAAAGTTTTTCCCGATATTTTAATCGGAGAATGTAATTTTTATTGTGATTTCATAAAATTACTTTTTAATTTGTACTTCTTTGTACCTACTTATATTAACATATTATTATCATCTATTATACCGAGCGACTCCATTTGCCGTAACTCCATTTTTGTCAAAATTTCTGTTTTGTTATCTATCCACTGATGATTTCATCCTCAACCGATAAAGACCAATTCGAAAAAATTTCGACAAGAATGAAATCATGGCATAGTGATTTTACAGTACGGCCGCGGCAGTAATAGGTATCATCAATATCAATATCGGACGTGCTCAGCAAAATACATAGATAATAAAAAATGTATGGGCCACAGTTCCTTATCACACGTTCCTTAAAATTTACCTAAGGTGCTTTTTTTTTGTTCCATGACAATTGTTTATATTATTCCATGAATATATATATTTTTATTTCTATGATGCCCTCTATGGTTCGCGGTCATTGTAAATAGTTATCATTGTACAAGCAATAATATTATCACATGATAAAAATTATTAACCTACCAAGTAACCGTCGTAACCATTATGGTATGAGGCACCTTTATGAGACAGAGATATGTCTGCTCCGTTGGACTTACGTTGAGCATAGGAACGTCCTATCCATTCTCTATTATCTATGGCAAAATATAACATCCGACACCACGTTCATCTCGATATCGAACTCGGACAATATGAGAAACCGGGTAACGACTATCAAGGCCGAAATAATCTAATGCGCACGCGTCGATACCCATACCGTATGAGCCCATAATATGGCCTGGAATTTTCCTATTCAATAATAATCACCTAATAACTATTACACACGACCGGTCGTTGTCGGTAGGTCGTTATAATAATTTATAATTCGACAGCGGTTCCAGGGATATCCCGACGACTTCGTCGCAGTTGGGGCGTACTTCGTAGTATTTATTTTATAATATGTAAACCAGTCGCGGAACAAGAAAGCGAGTTTCATTTAAACGTTAAAATAAATAACACCTCGCCGACGACGAGTGTGATGGAGAAACGATTATAAAAAATTTCACTATTATTATTATTATTATTATTATTATTATTATTATTATTAAATCCTGACGGAGAGGTCACCTGAAAACGTTCTAAAACTATCCGTAATAACGCGTAAACATAATGGACATATTTTAACAAACGTAAAATAACACGCGTACCATATGCGTATTGGAAATTTTCAAGTACAAAACTTGATTTCCTTAATTACGAACCAGGAAGTCGCTGGGTATCATTTTCCTCGGGCCAGTCATAACGATCTGATCTAACTGAATAATGGACGTTCGAGAGGAAAAATCACAATTTGTATTCCATGCGTGACATAACCTACGCAATGTATTTGTCGTGTTTTATACTATTTTATAATTGCAAAAAAAAAATCATATTTAATATATTGTAACAGTGTACATAATTATCTATACATGTTAGTTATTAAGGTATTAAGACCGACTAATTGCGAAAAAAATAATTTATATCAACGTTATACATATTTTTAATGCAAAGACATCATATATTTGTGAGACATTTGGTAATTTTTGTTTATCGAAAATCAGGAGCACACTAATGATTTTATATTTTATGTATAATAATGTGGAAGTATTTGTATTCTATGCGCCTTCGAGTTTTGACAGTAACATACATAGTCAAACATAACATTATTAATAAGAGGTAAGTTATTAATTAAATTATTTAAAAGACCAATTTAAAATTTTTCTCGTCCACTGTTAATAGGGCTCATTATTTAAAAATAACGACGATACTCACAACACCTAATTGTGAGCTAAATTGAACACCACATTTCTCAAAAAAATTCAATACATTTAAAATAAATTTACACATATATGTGAAAATAAAAGCCAGCAACTTAAAATTCAAATGTTTTTATAAATTATAATTTTCTTTTTTGCACTAAATACTTTTAATAATAAAAACCGAGTATGCTCGCAAAATTAATTACATTTTATGCTAGCGCAATTTCAAAACGAATTATAACAGGTTTATTATTCTGGTGTAAATTTTTACAGCTCTGTATCCAGACATTGGTATCTTAAATACTGTATCTTTTGACGTTTATGAATTGTATATTGTACCTTTTTTATTTTATTTGCTTAAGATTTGAAATATAAATTATGATGTAGTTTAAAAAATAATAAAAGTCCAATAATAATAATGGACAGTTCAAATTATTCAAATATATTTTTTATTTTATTAATATCTTTTTTATAACTAACCAATAGCATCATAAAATTAAACGAAAACATATAAAACTACTTCAAAGGGAGTAGATATCCATTTCTATTAAAATATTGTTTGCTATTTTGTTCTTTAACAATGACAATTTATCGAAAGGAAATACTTTCGAAATACGTATTATGAACATTGATAGTATTGCCTACTTTAATTATTACGTCAAAAAATAAAAATTAAATGTTTATTGCAACTCTAGACAAAAAAAAAAAAAAAAAAAAAAGGAATCATTTTGCAAATGTTTAATATATTCACAGGTGCAAATTTATGTGCCTAGTGTATATAATATCTACAAATATATATATATATTTTAATCAAGTATCCTGCCCTTCCCCGGGTATTCGAAATCATGCGAGTTGTCAGTCAACCGATAGACATTACAAAATTTAACAAACAAAAAATAATCAAAATGTCTCAACTGTGTTTTTGGGAGACGGCGTCAAAAGAAATCGCGTAGTTTCGGGATGGCTACAGGTAAGTAGTATGGGTATAATATTAGTATGTAACATGTAAGTACGGATATTTTATAGTGGTGTGCGCACGAAACGAGGTGGTGACGACACACGACAGTTTCACCGCGACGAGCATTTGCAAACAATGACTTGTGCAACAACAACAGGCGTCTGTCAAATTTATTAGGCGTTTCTGGGACGACAAAGGATAACGCGGAGGAGCGTAAGAAAAATAAAAATAAAATAATAATAAATAATAACGAAATGAGCGCGCGGGCGGGATGGGGGCGGCGGCGGGAAGCCGTTTTCAACCGGTTGTGCGTCAGGGGAAGGCAGTAGATTGGGGGAGAGGGAGACGACGATCCTAGAGAGGCACCGAAATTCCGAAGTCGACAAACGGACTAATGGAATATATTGTATTAGCAACGTTGGAACAATGGTTCGGCGGGGCCGAGCGAACAACGGTATAAGTATAATATTATTATCGACAAACGTTTCGTGATTTCGTCTTTTTTATTTCCACTTGTGGGTATATAAATTTAATTTTATTTATTTATTTTTTTTTTCTGTCTCTTGTCGTATTTTGCTGGCCAAAAAACACGTTCGTTCGTCGTCGCAAGAACCAAGAGAAACAACGGCATAAAACACGAACCCGACGCCGCGAAATTTGAATGCACTCACACGCGAAACGAGGAGGTGAAAAGTCTGTTATGACCTTTGTTGAGACGATCGACCGACGACGGTTTATTTATTCATTTTCTCGTTTTTCAAACCGCCGTTTAAGCCGAGTGATATATTCTCAACGGACAACGGTCAAAAGATGCGTTTATATAATATAACGTACTCCGAGTACGCGCGACATAATGGCATGTAAAACAATATGACGTGTATTATCGAATGTTTAAAAGGAGTTTTTTTTTAAAAAAAAAAAAAAGCGTTTTGTTCGTATACGTTATGCGACGGTTGCTCGGCGACTTCAAAAACGGCCGAAACGAGTGAATAATCCGGGGGGTAGGGGGAGGTCAATCGGGAAAACAATACGAAAAATAAACAGTGCACGTGCAATAACGAAATAAAACGCGAAATAAATTATTATTATGTCACCGATATAACAAATTAAAAACGTTCAAAACGAGTTTACGAAACATTCCGACGACTACCCCTGTAATAATAATACGCGACTGAATCACGTCGTGTATTATAACAGTAATAATAATTAAACCCCCCCGCAGTACACGCGTAAGAAGTTTCGGGGCGGGAAAAAAGTTCGACAATCTAATTTTTTAATGTTTAAAACGAATCACCGCGAAACTATGTTTTTAACTGCCACATTACAATAAATATTTGACGAGAACAACGAAAGTCGCACCGCTACTACGGTCGTACAGCGTATACTAGAAACGGAGGAATTATTATTTAAAAATTAATTCCACGCAATCTCGTTTGTTTGTTTTTTCATATTACATTATATAGGAGACGCGTACGAGAACTCGGTCGAGGTTTTTCTAATGATATTATTATTGTGCGAAAACTGGCGAGCACAAAAACAGTGGTCCTTTGTAACTGCACTAAAACGGTAAATAATTCAACGATAATTAAAATTACTGCGGCGACGACAATGAAATATAATAACCGTCGCGTTCTTCAATCGTTATTCCATAAAATATGTTTTTCGCCGAACGGAGGAAGTCGGACGCACGTTCGTTTTTTTTTTTCCCCCCGTATAAATATAGGTAGCATTATTTTATATAAGAATATTGTATAAATGCTGCCACGAGTGAATTGTGTGCGCGTTTTTCGAAGATTAAAGACGCGAAATATTTTAGCGAGGCGTTTATAATATTATTATTATTACTGTTTTTGTCATCAATGGAAACGCGAGTCACACGCGCGCGCACTAATTACACGGGCGCGGAGACGCAGAATGTATGTAATATTTTTACGCGTTAAACATTACCTGCCAGCAGTCAATGCGACGACTGAGAAAGCAATAAAAAATTTCCCTACTGTGCCGAGGGCGACACGTGGACGAGCCGATAAAAAAAAAAAAAAAAATTACCTGGAATCGGTTGAGTATATTATCTGAAACGCAACGCGCAAAAAGGACTTCTGTGTAGCCATCAAAGAAGAAATTTTCAACTCGTCGCGAATTAAATATTTACGGTTGACCTGTAAATAAATACCGGGGACTCGGCTGTGTAAAAATAAAAATGCGATATAACATTCTTTTCCGACGTAAAATTTGAATTCCTATCGTTAGAATCGCTGTAAAAATAAAAATAAATATATAAACAAAGGAGAAACGATGTAATTTACAATAACTTGGTACAAACCTCCTCGTTTCGTCTTATTACAATGTGTATACGAGTATAATATTCAAAATGTGATCGAAATACAATACACTTGTGAAAATTCAACTGTCTACTGTTAACTACAGTGGACAGTTGAGTTAAAACAAAAAACGAAAGCATCGATGGATAATGAATTGTTTAATTGGCGGCTGAATTAACTAACTTGTGGAGTTCAAAGGTTCAAAATTACCTTTTTAACTAATTAACGCACTCCTATTGTGCGTATATCAAAATGTATAAATAAGGGTAGGAGACAAAATACTTTCGGAGTTTCCTAGTTGCGGACAAAGTCATTAAAACCATGTGAGTTGCGGACACGGGTCAAAAAGGCAATATACGAATTGCGGACACGCTATAAAATGATAATATACGAATTGCGGACGTATATATTTTGATCAGAAACAATCTTTATCGGCATTAAAATGATTATGCCGATGCTATCGCGACGGCCAACAAATTTTGGCGTTTCATCACTGAAATGTCCCTACGTTGCACAGCAAGCCGAAAGTTGTT
>JAIPRM010008744.1:0-15531 GCA_025469315.1 Stegophylla sp. TES_Ste_2020
TTCCGTGTCGTTTTTGTCAAATTTTGGGTAGTTTTTTCTAAAAAAAAAAAAAAAAATTAAAAATTGAGAAATTCAAAAAATGACTTCTCTAAAGTACAATATAAAAGGCAAATCCGGTTTCAAAAAGTTACTGATCGAAACTTTTGGACAAGTATTTCTATACGAAAAGTTGTACACAGAAAAAAAAAAAAATAATAAACATCATTGTAAAAACACTAGCTTCACTTCGTTCAGAAACTAAAAATTACCCTGTATATAATTATCGTTACACGAGGGAGTTACATAAAAGCAAACACATTCAACAGGTCGAAATTCCACACTATTTTATATAATGTTCAACGCGTTCTACTCTGATTTTACAATTTTTCATCGTTTTGATCGATCAAGTAATATAATGTAATAACAACGAACACTATTACAAAACCGCGTACGGTTTAATAGCGCTATACTCTGCTGACAAAGGTGAAACGTTGGAATTACGTGTAGACAGTTATTAATTACGCAATTATTATAATCGGCAAACGTCCCTTCAAATGGTTATTCGATTTCATTGCTTACGCGATAGCTATCAAAATAATACACAAATGAATATTCTACGCGCGACAAATCGTTACGTTTATGAAAATATAGTGTTTTTTTTTTTTTGGAATCGATTAAATGCGAATTTTCAGTGGTTATTGCGGAACGAATTATAATCGTTAACCTAACCCATGTCACTGACATTTGTCTCTAAATTTTTTTTTTTTATGCGCTTAACACGAAATGCATACACGCAGTTTGCTTCTTTAAAAATAAAACGTATACTCATTTTAGATTCCAAGTTAATCTAACGATTTAATCATAAATTAAAAATAGAGAAGATTATTTTGTATATTCACATTTTCTACTCAAAAATTTTATCTTACTTATATGTAACGTAAGTTTCCGGTAAAGAATTTTGTTCACTCAATTAGCTAGATGATAATTTTTTGGAGGAGTAAAATAATAACAATGAATTCTCCGAAATATTAACTTATCCAGGAATTAATTGAGAATATTACAAAGTTATTATTTTTCTTTTTTTCAAAAAAAATATTGTTCATATATGTTTCAATATTTAGGTTACTTAATTTATAATTGTAGATGAACCGGTTAGTAAATATTAATATTAAAAGATATTAGATACCGGAAATTAGTAAGGCTTTTGGATAATTTAAAAAAAATTTAATTAGTTAGTATTGGGTACAAATCTAATTCAAAACATACTTTTAAATGTATATATCTATCTTTTTGATTTGAGCTACATTTAAAATGTTTGATAAATTACTTAAGTATCAAATGTTTAAGCCTGAACTAAAAATGACATAAAAGTGCCATTTTGAACATATCTTAGATACATCATAATCATTTTTTAACCATTATCATAAATAGTTACCTATTTTTTTAAAACCAATAAAAGTTCTTTACTTATAAAGTTATAATCTTTCAGTATATATGAGTATAAGTTCAAAAATGAAGTTATAAAGTTATTTTAATTTACTATTTTAATAGTAATAAATAAATAAAAATACAATATTTAATAAAAATAAACATATACAAAATTTTATTTTTCATTTGGAGAATTGCTGAGAGGTTTGAGAATATTAATATTTCGGAATATATACGTTCTTTGGGAAATATTCTCGGTTACACATCATTAAAAGTGGTACTTTTAAGAGGTTGTGAGGAAAAGTTACTAAACCTAATTATTAAATAGCTAATAATGACGTAAACTCGATTTTAGTAACTCAGTAGTATTGTTCAGTATATTCCATAAATACTATATTATCAATAGAAACTAGAATGTTTTACTTATTGTCAACAACAGTGAAATACTGTCAAAAATATTTTTCATATCAATACGACCACATCTGGGATAAAAAATAGAGTATTTTTTGAAATATCTGGTTTTTGGTAGATAAAAATTCCAAAACAATTTTAAATTTTTGATAGTATAATTGCAGAAAACGTACAAAGATCTAAATCATGTGTAAACCTTAAAATAGAATTTTCATTTAAAATAACCATTTTTTTTCAATTAAACCCATAACGTTAAATATTTAAATTGCCCTAAATATTTTCTTTTATCAAAAAATGCCTTGCGTATTTTCTTAGAGATTATGGCTCAACAAGTCATTTTTTACACGCGTTTAACGTTAGAATTAAAACTCAAATGACAAAAAACAAAAAATATTTTCTTTATTATTTTGTAACGAATTTAATTCATTGTTTTAGTGTCAAAATATTATGTACTCGCGCTTAGTGACATCGTATATAGGCATATTTGTACTTCACTTATTTCTAAAAATCAGTAGAGTAATTTTTTTTTTTCAAAACATGACCGAATCGACGAAGAGCGAAGAATACCCTTGGTGCGAATAATGTCCGGCTTATTATTATTACCGTTTTTAATGCGCTTATGATAATATTTTATAATCTAGATAACCTCAAATTTTACAACCATCATTTTAATGAAAACTTAAAATAATTTTATCACACGAGGCGGTTCTAACTAACGGTCTCGTAAAAAATACAACTAAAAAACGCCCATATCTTCCATGTTATATTATAATATCGCGTTGTAATAGGTACCTATTATGCATATTACGGTGGTGCACCAGTAATGCGTTCAAATATCCGAAAATGATATCACTTTTATTTTATTTTTTTTAATCCGAGCTCGTGATAAATCGTACTACGCGCGTATTACCGAAGAAAAAAAAACAAGTACACATTAATTTAAATAAATCCACTAGTAAAACGATTAATTTATATTATGATAATAATGCGCGAGACCGGGTGAGTTAAAACGTTTCGTTTTGACTCGATAAATCAAGCCAATATAAATAAATAAACGTTAAAAGTTACTTCTCTTTTTTTTGGCTGATAAATGTTCTGAATTATATAGAAAATTAATAGGATTTATTTCAGTTAAACTTTTACCCCTTTTTTTTTTATTTTTTTACTGAAATTTTGCCGAATCACAAAAAGCAAAAAGTTAATAAAAACAATAACTATTATTATACTATCGAAATAGGTTTTTAATCAGTGAGATTTAAATTAGAAAAATAATAAACTCAACGTGACTTTAACATAAATTTCTGATTAATAACTACATGAAATGGGAGTAGAATTAACTAAATAAGTTATAAAATGTTAAAGTAAAGAGTACTGTGTAAACACGCTATAACTACATTACAAAATGTATCTTAAACACGAAAATGTTTTTTTTTTCATTTAATTGTTGAAATCCTAAAATTTCTGGTTTTAAATATTTTTTTCTGTTCATAAACTATGTTTTACGAAACATCGTTCGTACATAATGTGATACTTTTTTATAATATATTATTATAAAAATTTTAAAATTATTATGAATACAAATTGGTGCTTTTATCACGCAATTATAATAACCACTTAGAGGTAGAGCATTTCAGATTTTTATAATAATACAAAGGCAGTCATGGATTAGAAATTAGAGTTCAGAATAAAAAAATGTCGCTTAGAGTAAAAAGAAAAAAAAAATAGTAAGAATAATAATAATATCAATAGTGTGAAATAACAAAAAAAGAATTGTTGAGTGAAGGTCAATAGATGAACGTTTAAATCGGTTATATGAAAATGTTTTAAAATAATTCAAAATTTCTAAAATCCATAAATTACAATGAAAGTAGATATAATTTTTTTTTATTTTTTTTTTTGATTATTGGATTACCTCTAAATTTATATGAGTAAGACAGAGCTTAGTAGTAGTAGAGCTTTAGTAAATATAAAGACACGTTACATTATTTTAAATAGTTACCTAACAATATGTTTCAAAGTATAATACATACTGTATTAGGTATTACATTATTGTACTACTATGTGCATCGTATAATAATAAATATTTTAACAAAACTATTTATAGAAATTAGATTAATAAAATTGAAGTGTATAATTATTATAATTTCTATTTGAATTCATCGATAGAATTTATATCGTGTATTCCCCGAATCCCATTTCGCCGAAACCGGTTTTTAAATTTTAAAAACAAGTTTTAAACGAATTGAAAAAAGTCTCATTTCGCCGAATCTTATTTCAACAAGTCCCATTACGCCGAAAAATATAAATTCAAATTAATTATACTCTTCAAAGAGCTTCTTTTACAATAATATTATTAAAATCAACAGCATAATTTTGAACTAAATATAATTGCCCGAAAATTGTAACCAAGCGCCGAACATCAGAACTAAGTACAAGAAATTAGAAAATAGATTGAAAATTGCGAAAGAGCGGTAAATACCAATTAATAATAAATTAATAAGCTAATGATATGCTTTGTTCAGTAATACTTCTAAAAATTCATTTTAATTTAGACTTGCAAGTGGGGAATTAACTAATATGAGTTATCTGGAATGTATTATTTACCACTTCCACCTGAAGTAACATTTTAGTAACATTTTTTTTATATTATATAAGATTAAAAATGAAATGTATATATTTTTAAAAATTATTATTGACATATGTTTTAAATAACACATAATGTTTCATATTTTATTCACAACGATTTATAAATTTTGAAATAATTTTATACGACACATTTATATTTTTGGCGATCAGTCATTTTTATTTTAACTTCAAAATAATTTAACCTATTATTATTTTAATTAACTTTACTGTAACAAAAAGTTTACTATTGTGAAATGTATTATAATATGTATATATTACAAGTCATTTTTAATGTTATCAAGAATTAAATCTTCATAGTTCATATTCAAATTATAATTATTAATTTTTACCATCATCATACTTGATATTATATTTTAGATTTTAAACGAAGTGATGTCGCCAGTGTTTTTACAATGATATTTATTTTTTTAATAATAGTGATTTTAACGAAATTACAACTTTTATTATTCTTTAATCTTTGTATTACTAATTTCCTTCGTTCAGAATTCTACACACCCCCCAAGAGTATCTGACCCGAGGAGCAAAAAATACTCGTGGTGCAAAGTATGTTCGACTTTCTTGTCTATATTTTTTTAAAGTTTACTTCATTAGTAGGTAGTTATGAAACTGAAAAACATTTTTGGGGAGATTCGGCGAAATGGGATTCGGCGAAGTGGGTATAAACCATTTATATTTATTCCAAATTGAATACAAAACCTAATAAATACATAATAATATAGTTCATACGGTCCAAACACTGTTTTAATTTAAATGATGAGTATTAGTATTATTCTTATGTTTCAAAACCATATTACAAAAACATTCAAAATGGAATTATTTGATTAAAAAACGAAAATTATAATTCCCTAACTATGTACCTCGTGAAATGGAATAATTATTAATCATTATCGATTCGTCGCTAAAAGTATCATCTGTTGTAACTTTTTAACGTATATTAATTAAATAAGATTTAAAACAACTTGAGCTATATATCAATTGAACCGTTTTAATTACTGCCATCCCTGATAAATCAGTCACCCCCGCTCGAACACGAAACGTGCTTAACGGTTTTTAGAAAATTACTCAGATGCGTCTTAAAACCCTGTTTGTACCTACGATGAAATTCGAGAAATCTCCACTAAAACGTAAGCGCGCGTTTATCATTTAACGAGTAGATGATATTATATAATATGAGACGTGTAGATACTCCAGCGGTGGTGTCCTTTTACGCAAAACGAATAAAGGATAAACAATGAAAAAAAGTGTCCTTGTATAAAATGCACTTAAAATAGTTTTAATTTAACTTTTATATTTATATTGATATTATAGGATATTATATACATTACTACATTAGTAGATTACATTTTACATGCTTAAAAATATGTTTACGTATTTAATAAAAAAAATAAAATAAAATTGTTAGTTGAATTTGAATTTTATATAATGCTATTTATCAGAAACATTTTAAATATATATATATTTTTAATTTGACGTATATACAGCCTGTATAAAACAAAAAAAGGTTTTCAAAAGATGTAATTTGCGAAATTTAATTAAAAATACCGAAAAATGAACTAAAAAAGGAAAATATGACTTAAAAATGCAAAAAAATGACCTAAATAATTAAAAACATCAAAAAATGCAAAATAAAAGTTTCATACATTAATTCGTTATTACATAATTCAAATTATGTACTAACAAAGCTATGTTTCACAATCGCAAAAAAAAAAAAAATGCACTTTCCTACAAATTCACAGCCCTAGTTATTACTAAGATTTGAATTTATATACAATAAATAAATTCAAAAAAAAAAAAAAATAAAAATATTATTATTAAATATACACTTAGAATACAAAGACATAATTACAGAATTGTATTTTCTAACAAGCACCCTATTTGGGACTGTCGAACAAATTACCTAAGGAGAATGATACTTCTCAATTTTACTAATCAAAATGGTTATAAAATACGAGCTTCAACAGGATCGACTAACTGGCTAACTTCCACAAGCTATTCTTTACCATTACGTAAAATATTCGTCAATTAATACGCAGAGCAAAGGTATTTATATCAGCGTTTTCGATTCCAATACCACAAACAAATCTTCAACAATTTTGATTAAAAAAAATTCTTGCCACACACAAAAATGTGTGTCGGATAAATATAATTGTGTTTCATTCCTCTTTAATTAATTAAACTAATATTAACATTTAAGAGGATATTGAAAATTTTCTTTTTGGATGTATTTATTATATTTTTATTACAGTTCTTAATTGTATTTCAGTTTAACCTTCTAAGTACCCGAAAATCATATTTGACACTGACATAATATAATATCTAGACTTACGAGGGCTCAAATAGCTTAGGGCCTTATCAAGACTAAATCCGGCCCTGTAACCCTCATAGCTATAAATAGAATATTATTTATGTATACGTATAATGTATAGATAGATATGCAATTACTGAACTTTTGATCCCTAGTTATAAACTAAAAAACTATGCAGTTGACGCTCATTGAATAAAAAAAAGCCGGACATACTTGGAACGATGGGTGGGATTCTCTTGACGGGTGTATTGATTTTTAAAGAAACGATAAATAATTTCTTCAGTAAAACGATTCTAAACGAGGGAAGTTAATAATATAAAAAATAAATGAGAAAAGAAAATGTTAGAAAAATGTCCAAAATTTTTTTTCATATTTTCAAAATTTTCTTGCGCCAAAATATTTTTTATACTATTTTCTATCTAAGTTTAAATTTTAATATAGTTCAGATCAAAAAATGATGGTTTCTGAGTCGTTTTATCAAATTTTGGGTAGTTTTTTCAAAAAAAAAAAAAAAAAATTGAAGAATTGATAAATTCAAAAAATGACCTCTCTAAAGTACAATGTAGAGGCAAATCCGGTTTTAAAAAGTTACTGATCGAAAATTTTGAACAAGTATTTCTATACGAAAAGTTGTACATAGAAAAAATAAATAAACATCATAGTAAAAACACTAGCTTCTTCACTTTGTTCAGAATCTAAAACAAATTGTTTAAAAAATATAATATCGTTTTTTCGTATTGATACTGCGATTTTTCTTCCAATACTCAAGTGCTACCAAACGATGATAATAATATATTAATAATACAATAAGTATCTTTATTATAACAATAATATTATTTTAAAGCACACGATGCGAGTTCGACGTGGAAACTTTGAAATAAACGCAGACTTATGTTCGTAGTGCGCCATCTAGTGGACGAACCGCGCAGACATACTGGGAAAACGGTTGTTTCCGAGTTTCGCCACCACGCAAATCTATTCGACGTGAAAGCATTCACTGCGCGTGGTAAATACACATCCCTCGTCTTCGGCCGTCAGTAAATCGTTGAGTCCTGTCGGAGTGGAATGTACATTTTTTTTCTCCTCTGACAGTAACGTACTCGAAGGACAGTCCCAGTAAGACAATACATTTCCAAAAAGTCATTTAAATTATTGTCCTAAAAAATATTATGGTCAAAAGATTCATATCGACGAAATTTACAAAATGTTTGGGTTATATATTGCAGTGGGGAGATTGTAAACTCCCCTAAATGAAATGTTGCAAATTCCCCTGATGGTAAACTCCCCTAAAATTATTTAGCTTCTGTAGTGTTCATAATATGTAAACTCTCTTAAAAAAAAGGTATTCGATTTATATCACTTGCTAAGTAACTAGAGTTTGGCTTGACAAGTAGTGGTTAATAATCGATTTTTCTTGTGAAATTAAAATCGAATTTTGATATCGATCGATAAATAATTATTAAAATAGATGTTCAGTGTCTGATATCAATGCATGTATGATATAATATTATTATATAAATATTAACATTACACTTCAGGTATTTTTCGATACGATTAAATTATATTAAAAAATATCTACACCTAATTGTAATACAATTTGTTGGTTGTTAGATTTGATAAGCAATTATGAATTTTAAACACTTATTGGGTCTAATATAATAACTTATTGGTTATTATAATATACAATAATAATGGCTACAATTGCTATAATTTCCGATAATAATCAAATACATTTTTAGTGGAATCTACTTAGAAGTAATACCATAACAAAATTATTTTAGGGGAGTTTACATATGAGTAATACAGTAGAAAAATCATTTTAGGGGAGTTTACATAAAAGTAATAGGGTAGCAAAATACATTTTAGGGGAGTTTACTATTTGATAAGAAAAAAAAAAGATAAGAATTTTCATTTTTAGGAGAATTTACCTAAATTTAGGGGAGTTTACATATGCCCTTGCAGTGTATATAACACAGGCGTAAATTAATATACTATAATATACAAAGGAACTGAAATAACGACTTAAACACTGCGTCCCAAGAAGAAAATTACTTCAAACATATACGAGGGGTGTTTTACCCCTAACTTTCCTATACATACCTTATGATAATTCACATATAATATTTACATAAAACTGTTAACCCTTTACAATTTAAATCACAAGAATCCAAACTATTTTGACCCAGACAATTTTTTAACGACTTATTCGATTTATTCTTTTTTTGTTTGTTTTTAATAGATCCCTAATATTGCATTTTACTAATTCATTATCGTGTTCTTGACAGCCGACACAGAGCTACTCACTTTGACACGGTAAACTGTGGATTGAAAATTTTTAAAATAAGAATGAATGCGATGAATATTTTGTATTCTTAGTGAAGCGAAGAAGCTAACGTTTTTGCAATGATGTTATTATTATTATTATTTTTTGTACAAGTTTTGATATGGAAATACTAATCTAAACGTTTCAAACATTAACTTTTTGGATCGGAAATTTGAAACTTATTAAAGGTAATTTTTCAAATTTCTCAATACCTATTTCAAAAACGAGAAAAACCTATCGAAAAATTGAATAAAATTAGCATTGCGTGGCTTTAACGAAATTTTCATAAAATCTATTTTATTGATTTCACTATAACTTCGAAATTAATAGGACTAGAATCTTGAAATATTCACAAAGTACGAAACAATAGTTAAATACAGATGCGTTTTTTTTATCTGATGATTTTTTGAGTAAATATAGTGTTTTGGAATAGTACTTTGTATTATTTTTAGGTTTTATCTAAAAATATTTTTAATTTTCGATATTATTAGCTGAATATTTTTCACAACCTTACTCACATATATGTGTAACTAACCCAAAAAAATCTCGAAAACCGTAAGTCAACTTTAAGTTTTATAACTGTTCAAAGTTAGAATTTGTATGACATTTGTAATTTTTACATAAAATAATAATTTTGTTTTCAATAAAAACGTTATCACTTTTAAAATATAAAATGCGCTCAATATTTTCTTTTTACAAGAAATCTCTCGCGTGTTTTTCTACATCATGTGGCTTAATTTTTAGAAAAGTACTATTATGACTCAAAATGATGGTTAACCCAAATAATGACAGACTTCTCTTCCTTATTATTACGTAACATATTCAATTAATTTTTTTAGGGCGGAAAATTATATTCCAGTTTACAATTTTATTTATATTTTTGTTAAGATCAGTGCCAATTTTTAACCATTCAATTCATTTAGATCACTTTGGGAAAATAAGTTAATATCAGACATTTTTACTTAATTGAAATAACGTTGGAAAACTCTTGTATACTTGCCAAAATGTGATAGAATGGAAACTTTAAAATATTTATAAAACTAAACAAAATAACTATAAAAACAAATCCATTGTAAAATTGTATTATATTCTTTAACAAAATAGAATAATTTCTCCCATAGTTTATTATTTATGTCAAGATATTAAAACAATTAATAATAAACTAATGATACGTCATTTAGTATCTAATATACAAAAAACAATAATAAAATTGGTAATTTAACAATATTATGTTAAGAATGAGGCGTGCAGAACCATATCGGCCCATTGCCCAACCCACATAAAATCAAATTTCGTTTCCTTCGTTAATATATTACGGAATTATATTTTCTACTAGTGCCAAATCGGTTCTAATTCTAAAAAAATATATTATTCTACTTGATAGAAACAAATCATTCTTTTTGAAACTAATGCAAGCTAATGTAATTGCTTATTTTAGATTGTCCGTCTTGAATAATTACACCAATATGGATTGGGTTAATACACGCTACACGTCTCAAATTTAATAATGTTCATAAAGACGTGTAGCCAATAAAGTTGACAAATAGAGATGAATTTTGGAAAGGACAAAAGCCCGCACAAATTTTCTCTTTACTTACGTTTTCAAATTCGTTCGCATAAAAGTTATCCGTGAGGGTCCGTCTTCGCAAATTCCTCAGAATAGATTTCTTCAGTTTAATAAAGAGTTTGTACCATTTTAATTTGTCCGTAAGAAGAGTTTTATATAATATATAGAGACAATATGATTTTCGATTTTCTGTTCTAATAAAGTCATAAATAAAAGACAATTTTATGGTAAGAACTGATTTTATTCTGGTTTTCCCTAATAGTTAGTATTCATTACGAGTACTCTCGTCTCAATTTCAAAGGTTTCAATATTAAAGAAATTTGTAAATTTAAGGGAGTATTACGGGGAGTTAAAATTGTATTTGTCCCGGGTGACAAATGCTCTAGATCCGGCATTACGTATGTCACGTATAGATCACTCGTGAAAAAAAAAAAACATTCAAATATACTTTCCAAATACAAATATATTTTCCAAGAACATACTTAAAGAGGTACGAGATTTTCGAGGAATACCGTGTAAAAGAACCGCGCGTTTCGGTTCATTATTTAATTCAATATAACTATGGTTCTTTTTTTTATTTTTTTGAAAAAAAAAAAGTTAAAGGATAATTTTGAAAAATGTTTATCGGCAGGCTTTATAGGCACTGAACGATATAGGATAAAATTTTCAGCCATGCCGCCGCGCGGGTCGTACAACCAATGGTATGTGCGTGACATAACGCAAAACGATTATATTATTATTATAATAAATTATAAGTGAGAGGGTATTTTTCAGCCCGTGGAGCTTTTGGCGGAGGCACGTTTGGACCAATCGATAAACGCGGACCGATAGAAACGTATCCTGCTGTTTGACCCAAGTGGAATACGTTTACGCCGAATTCGGAGCACGCGAAAAAAAAAAAAGAAGATAAAACGTTATAATCGAGTTTACTTTGGCTAATTGTGTTAGTTCACTGTGCTCGATTCCCTAATGAGTGTATAAGTTATTTTAGTTACTAACAACGCGAGAAGCCCCATTTTGGTGTAAACTAGAAACTCGGATTATCATCCATTATCAACAATGTAGTAGAACACTGACTGAAGAAAATATATATTAAATGTTCAAAACTAAAAATGACTTTTGATTTAAAGAGAACTTTGAAGAAACCTTGTAAAAGGGTATAATGTTTATAATTTTTAAATAGATTATCAATGGGCAATCATTGTTTAAGAATTCTTGTTTTTTCGAAAGAATGTGCAATTTGAAAAAAAATAATAAAAATGCCCACCAATTCACACCACGGTTATTCTTTGCCCCTCAGGTGAGATACGCATGGCGGGTGTTATGAATTTTAAAGAAACCATGAACCATTTCCTCGATGACAATAATTCCAATCGGAACTTTAGTTAATTATTCACAAAAATAATTGACAATTTTATATTGAATATACTTACATTTTTACGGTTTAATAACAGAATAGTCCATGTCCAAGTATTTTATATTAATGAGAATGATCAACTTTGTAGTGTTTCAAAATTTTAATATCTTATAATTATTAATAATTATTAAAAACCATGTCAACAGATTTATATATATATACACACATATATGAATGTAAATATAAGTAAAACTCTATATTGCAAGTTCATACACAATTTTCCATCCTCAAAATAATAAATTAAATATGTTTTGGAAGAAATCTGCATTTGTTAGGTAAACATTCATTTGAGTCGTAATTTTTACTTTCAACGTTTTTAAAAAAATAAAATAAAATGTAGACAAGGATATTTTTAGCTCCTAATATCAATAAATTTAAATTGTATTAAATAAAAACTTGGAAAAACGATATTTTTCAAAATCCAATATTTATCCCAAAAATTAACAATTTTTTTTGCAATCTGTGTTATCAATGTGAGGAAGTTTCACAGTACAGTAAATGAAGATAAAGTTGCATAGCTTGACTTAAAATCACAATTAGTACTTGTTCTCTTAACAGTCGAAACAAATTTTTGTGAAGTCAACGATGACGAAGAGCCTCTACGTTTTATAACTAGCAGTATTGGTATAAGTCTGCCCTAAAAAAAGGCTCTCAGATAATGTTAGAAAAATTGTATGAATTAATATATTATAAAATAGATTATGTAAGAAGAATATATCGAAATTGCTCTTGTCATACGATTTATTTATGCAGAAAATGTAATGACGTGTCTCTTCAATCAGACCGCTTTGCGATGTTTCAAGTAAAATTATAAAAATGTATAAATTCATGTTTAAATGTTATGTATTATCGAGTATATACTTGTTAACTACCAAAGTTGACGTAAACGCAAATTTTTTTTACGCAAAAGAAGCTTAAATTCTATTTTTTCTATATATATATATATATATATGTATAGTTTGTTTTTCAGTACATCATAAATATTACTCGGAAAAATAATTTTTTTCTAAGCTTTTAATATACTGTACCGTTAATGGGTTTTAAAGTATCATCTAAAGCCAATTTATGATCTATTAAGTGTTTCCGGAAAAGAAAAAATATACGTCGTTATGAAACCACAAGCACATTCGCTTCAGTCAGAAAATCTAAAATAAGAACTGACATTAATAATAAAGTAAGGGCAACGATTATACGTAGTTATTTACAATTAATAACAGACACGTTCAACGGCACAGCTAGATTAAGGATCTGTCGAGTCCTGGAACACAAATACACTTCATCACTTGGTAGGTGCTCCTCGACTATTACATTTTAACCCTTCTCTTAAACTAATTTAGATTCTGGTTGAAGTGAAGAAGCAATAATTGATTTTATTTTTTCCTGAAAACTCGCTTTCTCGAAAATGTGCTCGGATCAGAACGTGTAGTGTAATAGTTCTACAGAAAATTTTAATGAAACGGTACTTTATAGAGGTGACTTTCAAAATTCAGTAAATAACGTAAATAAAAATTTTCGAAAATTTGAATATAAATGGTAAATTATGCCGTTAACAAGAATTTCAAGAAATCCATTTTAATAACTCCACAAATAATAGTACGAGAAACTTACAATTTTCACTTATCAACAACAGTTAGTGTAATTTATAATATATACTGTATAAACCATTCAAAACAATTTGACTGCTTTTTGTATGATTATAGAATTTTAAAATTATCCTGTTTTTTTTCCTAATAAAATTTTGTATTCTTAATACAGTAAGCTTAAAATGTAATAAAATTTTCTTATGTTTATCCAACTAATGGATATAAAACATCACGTCATCACACTAATGATTTACGAATTTCACTCACTCTGTACAACATTCTACAGCGCTTGTTGTATTGTTATATTTTGATTTTATGGTGGAACATGCGCGAGAATGTATACTTTTTTTATATTGTTAACTTCCTTCGTTCGGAATCGTTTTATTGAAGAAATTATTTATCGTTTCTTTAAAATGCAATACACCCGTCAAGATTATCCCACTTGACGTGCGAAAAACACCTCGACGAGCGAAGTGCACACTATTTTATTATTTTGTTTTCAAAACGGAACTAAGGGAAATAGAAGTTTTACCCCGATCGTTTAGCGAATAACTGACGATGAGCGAAAACATTTTTTTTTTTTTCAACGATTTCTCGTTAGAACCTAATTCCGCATCATTACGGAGGTATTAGGTAAACGCGCGATTATCGGCACACGCGTCGCCGTCATACGTTATTTTAATCATTTATTATTACTGTTATTGCCCACTTAAACGAAGCACCACGTGCTTTGGGTACGGAAACGTATTTAAATTTAAGTCGGGTTACCGGACCCCGACGCGTTCGATCCGATATCTTCATTATAGAGCAGAGGAGGTCGGTTAACCGCTTATAGCTCATCCACCTCTCCCCCGCCCGTGTCTCGTTAATATTTTTATGTCTACATCAATGATTAATAGCACAATATCCGGTGTTTTGCACCGAATAAACCCAACCCGAGACTATTAATCGCGACGTATCGTACAACATAGTTTATTCATATCATTTGGTACAGAAAGCAATTTTTTCCTTTTTATGCATAATTTAGACTTCGATGGCACATGCATTATTTTTGGGTCGTACTAAAACAATGCGTTCGGACTACCTTCGATTTTTTTGCATTTTTGCCATTTTTAAATCGTTGAATTTATTTTAAGTAATTTTCTTTTATCATTATCATACGATTTTTTAGTTTAAAAATTAGATAATTCAAATTATCGTTTTTGGAAATTCGGTTTTTACCTACAATAATATTTTCCTTATCCGATTGCATGGTCTTACCTAATGATACAGATATTTATTACTAACATTCAGTTTGATTATTTTTTATCAGATAATATTATTATAGTTGAAAATGGAATTTAAAAAGAAAATCTCAGATTGCTGTTTAATATGTTTTAGACATTGCCAGAATTCGGATATAAATTTTTAGATTGATTTTGTAATTAATTTTGTGTTGGCTTGGATAAAGTTTACATAGTGTCCACAACTGAATCAGTTATTCTCCAGTATAAATACACAAAAAATTTTATATGTACATGCGAAAATACTAAATTAAGAATGGGTGAGTTCCACACCCCACTAGTTTCCATCCACTTCGACCGCGGGGCCCGATGACTGTAATTTGTTACGGTTTGAACAGAGTAAAACGTTTTCCCCTAGGGGTGGAAATTAAAAGAAAGTCCGGCGTGGCTGACGACGGTAAAATAATTAAAAAGGTATCGCCTGGGAATCGGGTGTATTTCGCAGGTTGTACGTTTAATATTATAATAATAATAATAATTTATTCAAATGAAATAAATGAATAAAACGGGCAGTTGCCCAATAGTACAGGTTATTAGATTATGATATGATAAACGTTAAAAACAAGTATAAAATATTATATAAATATAA
>JAIPRM010008745.1:0-15530 GCA_025469315.1 Stegophylla sp. TES_Ste_2020
ATTGAGAAATTCAAAAAATGACCTCTCTAAAGTACAATCTAGAGGCGAATCCGGTTTCAAAAAGTCATTGATCGAAACTTTTGGACAAGTATTTCTATACGAAAAAGTGTTAACAGAAAAAAAAAAATAAAAAATAAACATCATTGTAAAAACACTAGCTTCTTCACTTTGTTCAGAATCTAAAATGGCTATTTTGAATTTTATGTAAAATTTTGTTGTAAATAATTTCAAATTTAAAAATTTGGATTCTGATAAAAAAAAAATATACATTTTTGCTTTAGTAATAATTTTCAAGGGAAAAAAATGTTAAAAATATTAACAGTACAAAAGATATTGCATTTTTCAAATCGTACATAAATAGGATACCATGTGTATTGTGTATAGTAATTAATTTCACAGTTAACATTCGAGATTTTCGTTGTTAATAAAAAAAAATATATACATAATTAACGATTTATCATTACCGAGTAATTGAACATGTAGAATCTCGATTTTAATGATTACGACGCGCAACGTCGAATAATCAAAAAAATTTTTAAAATAACTTCAATACTTATAAAAATTACGACGTTTCCGAAAAATTCCCGATTGTGAACGATTTTTTCCAAATTATTTTGCCTATATGCTATCACAACACACACACACACACACACACATATATTATCCCTTTAGCCAATATTCGTCGTATTCTTTTGTTCTCACTTTCGATCGACGCACATCCCTTTGCACGAATTTTGCGCGAAACGAACAAATAATAAAGTTTCGCGAATAAATCAAGAGGGTCGGCGGCCGCCCTAACGAGGCGTACATATACAACACACACACACACACACACACACCCAGTCCTCTATATATCTATCCGTATAATTACGACGGATCATTGCGGCGGTGAGGGCAAAGTTTTTACGGCGCTCGAGAAGATTACGCGTCGGCCGCGAGGAGATCGCGAAACTAGGACCGAACGTACGCGCGTATACCCGACAACGGACGAAAGGTCCCCCCGAAACGGTCGGCAAGTCGTAAAACGCAGCGCGTTACACAATAATATCGCGTATACGGTCTCGTGGTAAAAATTTGCGACGTTAAAAACTGCGCGGACGAAACGGACAACGGCCGCGAAACGGCTAGCCTGTGCCCGGGGGGCTGCATTCGGAGGGGGGAGCAGGGTGTACGTTCGGACCCCCTTGTAATTCCACGACTTCCCCGTCGTGGCCCGAGAACGAAAATAAGAATCTAATACCATCATTCGTGTACACGAAAAGCTGTCGATTCATTAGCTAATCTCTCAAATGAATCTAGTTATCAATATCAATACGTTTACAAGGTGTCCGATTTGACAATTGTACGTGCAAATTTTGTTCTATTAAACATTTTTAACTATTTTTTTTTTTTTTTGAAAATTATTACTTCTGCGTCACACAATAATGTGTTTTTTACACGTATACACACACTTATCGAATACCCAGCAGTGTAAAAAAACACATGTGGAATATAACATAAACAACAATTACTATTATTCTACTTTAACTGAAACACCGCTCAGAATATTTTTATTGAAGAAACGATTGATCGTTTTTTTTTTTTTTGTAATTCAATACACCAATCAAGAGTATTCCGCCCGAGCAGCGAAGAACGGATCCCCAAGTGCGAAGTACGTCCTTTTTTGTTTTTGGAAAATTATTACTACAGCAATAACATAATTTTTTATTTTTTTTCTAGGAACCAAATTTTCAAATTTGTTATTTTATACTACAGTTTTCGAAAAAATTCAAAATAGCCATTTTTTAAACCTATAGCTTTTAGAAAAATGTCGGTGCTTATAAAGGTTCATTCTCTACGATTTTTATAAGTTTGCGAATAATATTGTTTAATGATTTGCCATAATTTCACCAACTGATTTCATAATAATGTTGCCATTATTATGACGTATTCAACAATATTCATTTTTCATCGGCGGTTGACCCGGCATAAAATGTGTTTTCACGTTATTTTATTTCGCTTTGATCGTTTATTCGGTTTCTGTGGATAATTCGATAGCGACCAATAGATTTGTTGAATACGGCATAATCACGGCAACACAATAGTCAATAATTGTTTATTTCATTTTTTAATTATATTTACTTATAACGAGAATTTCACTCATCATCGTTTCTCTAAAATTTAACGCACCCACTGCTGGTCTCATCCGAAAAGCGATGAGTACCCATGGTGCTAAATATGTCTGGATTTTTTTTTTTTTTTCAATCGATAGTTCGGTATGACATTTTTTATACCGGTACGAGTCGGTACACTGAAAATACCGCCTGAATAGTTGTCAGGTAGGTACACGCTGATTTTATACGAAATAAGAAGAGGATACTAAATAACAAAATTCAATGAAAATGCATCCGAGGAATTTAGAAAAAAACCTAAACGTTAACCTTAACACTTATATATTACATTTAAAAAAAATATATGTAACTTGTTGATAGTTATTAAATATTTCCACCAATATTTAATTTTTTCAAATCTATTTTTATTTTTTCTTAAAAAACTAGGAGGGTGCAAGTGCACCTCTTTGCACTCCCCTCGCAGCACCTATGTTGTCACCCATTCATTTTTGTAATCTCTACTTGCGACAAAGACGTTCGCCCCCCGCCCCTCCCGTGACGGCGAAATGCTTCGGCCACGTTTCCTTTGTTCGACTCACTTTTTTCATGTGCATATTAAAAAAAGAAATAACGTGTTGCCCGCGCATCGCATCGTTATGGGAATCACCGCAGCAATAGCTACCTACTAACAACAGTAGTCCGCGGGTCTTTAATAATTCACTCGAAAACCGCGTCGTATTATTTTAATTATTTCCATTTTTACAATATAATATAATATCATTATTGTTGTATTAATACGAAAAAAAAAATAAAAAAAATAGGTGTATAATTATTATCGTAATAATAATAATAATCGTTACGTGTGTTGTTCTTTGTCCATGTGGGAAGCGATCCGAACCAGAAAACACGAGCATAAATAATAATAATAATAATAATAATATGTAATTCTTCTCGTACACATACGTCATGCGTGTAATATTATTATCGTACATAGTGTCTTAGTCACTTCCGGCTCTGAAAAATAATAATAATAATAATAACAACAACAGCCGCAATAAATGTAAATAGTATTAAATAAAAGGGCAATTGTTCGGTTGTGCGGCGGCGTCGGTGGCGGTACGTCCGTTGTCGTTTATATGCACCTGTGTATATTATTTTACACTCATACAGGTACTTACATATATTATATGTTATTATGTTAACGGTAAAACCTATATAAGGTAAAATGTTTGGTTAGCTGTAAGAAGCCAAGTTTATTTCATAACAAAACACGTGGTGATCACCCTTTCCCGGCACCTTTCGTCCAGTTAAAATGTCAAAATGCACTACAAACCGTAGTTCCCGCGTTGAGTTCGAAAAAATTGAAAGTGATTTTTTTTTGTTATTTTCCAAAATTTACCATATTCTTCTATGGCTTTTAACGGATAAAAATTGTATATCAACATAGATCACTCGTACTTGCGTCTTTTGTTGAGAACAATTGAGTCAATTTTTTTAATTATAAGAGCTTTACATTTCAAAACTCGAAAAAAATTATCGTTGATTAAATCGTCCCGGATCCTATTGTTATTTCAAACAAACTCAATGAAAAAAACTGACAATATTTTGTTTCGTGACGTAAATCGAAGCTTCGTTTGGAAAATAAATAAATTAAATATATGATTTTTTTGTTTTCTTTCATAACGTCATCGCGTTTGAGAAAATATATTTTTACTCGGGTTAATTGTTACTACGTTTCCTCCCCCCCCCAAGTAAATCGAGAGAGAAAAAAATATCATTCCGTCACACGCACGACCCCAACGTAATATTATATGGCTGCTCGATCCTCGTTTCTCCAGTGTACGAGTGTGTACTGTACGTGTCACAGTGTCACACGCTGTGGTGACGGTGGTCGCGGATCGGTTTCTTTTTCACGGTCGGTAAAATAATAGTAATAATAATAATAATAATAATAATAATATAACAGCACAGCTCCTCGTCGCACCGAAATAGTCAGCGCGTAGTCTACTGATGGTAACCAATTAAATTTGTTTACTTACTTACTTACCAGTCGAGTCAATCCGTGCGAGACACATTATTGGAAATTCGTTCCACCACGCGTATTAGATCACACTCGAGTGCGATGTATACGCGCACGCCTTACCGCGTATACAGGGTGTGTCTCGTGGGAATTCGCGTCTGTGCACAAGTATATAATAACAATAATAATAATAATAATAACAATAATAATAATAATAATAATAGTGATATACAGCGCGCGAGACATCAAACGCGTGTTTTGTTCCTTTGTGCAGTGAAAACCGCAGTATTGTTTAAGCTTTGCGACTTCGTATAAAAACGTTATGAATTTATCTAATAAAAACAACAATCGTTGTATTCTAATTTTTATCTAGTCCAACGATTATATTTATCCAAATAAATTCGTTTACAAAGCGCACGTGATTGAAGTCTGCACTATTATATTCATTGGCGCAACTTGGAAAACGTTATTTTTTTTTTGGGGTTAATATGTATTTTTGATTGATTTAGCCCTCCCCCCTCAACAAAGGTTAGGTTAGGTTAGGTTAGGTTAACCTTATGTAATTCTCAACATTTCTGGGGTGCTATGAGACTTTTGAGGGGGGATTAACTCCCTCAAGATCCCCTCTAATTGGTTAGGATAGGTATCTATAGATAGTATTTAGTTTAGTTCGGTATAGTAATATATAATTTATATTTTTACTATCATTCGATGCAATCTGTTAAGGAACTGATTATTACAATAATTGAAAAAATAAATCGAAACGGTTATACTATCATTTATATCACTATATATGTAGATATATTTCTGTCATATGATTTTATATTGACCTTTGAGCGCTTGACGAATTTAATTACTGGTATGCAAACTAAAAATTATTTTGAAAGTAAAGTCTTTAGCATTGATTATTATTTGTTATTTCATATTATTCAACATAAATATAACATAAACAGTGTAAAGTTTGATTATAAGATATTTTAAATTTCTCGTGTAATTTTACTAAACTCAATTAATTTTTGAATTCAATAAACGTTTATAATGAATTGTTATTTAAAAAAAACTGTATAAGTAAAATTATCGGTATACCTAGGTAGAATAACATAAGCATCATAGTGGATTCGATATTATGAAAAAAAAAATTATAATTTTACTATATTTATAAAAAATTATATATTTTTTAGATTTCTTGAAGGTTTTTCCGTTTAAAAAAATATTTATTCGGACTATCGTTATCGTTTAGACGTCGAAAATATTATAATATATTCAGACACAAATTTGCTTAATTTACGAGTACAAAATATTTATTCTTTTATTTATAATTATTAACTATCAGAATGAAAGTTTTCATGTTGTTTTTGATATTTAGTTTCTTTTATGCATATTTTACCAATTTCACCTCTTATAACCTTTCGTCTCTAATTATTACCCATCAGAATAACAGTTTCTTTTTTAATATTTAGTGTTTTTAATACACATTTAACAAATTCAAGTATATGTTTTCATGCATATTTTTTAATATTTTCTTGTATATTTCAATGCATATTTCACCAATTCCACCTCCCTATAACTTCTCGTCCCTAGTCACAATTATTGTATCAGTTATCGGTCCGAGTCGAGTCATGAGTCTCGTGTTCGTCGTGAGTTCGAACGATAAATTAGACACAAATTAAATGTCTCGTATCATCTATGAAATTTTCACAATAATTCCGACGTTTTACTCCACTATTGTATACAGCTTTGTTTCATTCGCATTGCTATGAGAAAAAAAAACCGAATGTGTCACCGTGTTGCTTTTAGTCAACCGACCGTGTCCACTACGCTGCAGCTGCATGTACGCGCGTTAATTAAATCGGGACCAGCTTGATTCAGAGTGTTGTCTCTCGAATCGTGCGGTAAAAAACAGGTCGGCCACTGAGTCATCTCCTAATTATTACGACGACTGAACGACTGACACCCCGAAGCCGCGACGAACCAGTCGACCGCAACCGGTGCGCTTCAGCTGGTTAACCACCGACGACGGTATAATAATAACGCTGTTGTAGGTATACACGAACACCCTGTACACGATAATTATTGATGTCCGTGTTTTTTTTTTTGGTTTCTCTCGGACAGAGTTCGGTCTTTTAATTGGGACGACACACTATTATATTATTATTATTATACTAACAAGCTTGTGCAGTTAAACTAATGAGCCCAGGAAAAAGGAAGCAACGGTCTATCGATTAACGACGTTTTAAGTAGGGTGTCATGCACATGGATTTTTCAATTGTTTATCTCTCTCTATATATATATATCTATCTCTATCTCTATCTCTCACGAAAAAAAAAACCCCATCGTTTTATAGGCTTAAACGATGAGGATATTTTTTATTCTATCCCCAATTAATGTTATTAATAGCGTGTCGATCGTGTGTATCGGTCCGATTTGTATTGTTCGCCGAGCAAGCCTTTATCGTTTCTCGTTTGCATTGCACTACCTATTATTCTGTATATTAAATATTTTTTTACTGTTATTTGACGAAAAATAAAAAAAATAAACTAAATAGATACTATAGAAAAAATCAAAGTACTTTTATTAGAGTGATACGTCATAATAAATTAATAAAATTCTTTAAAAGCCAACCTTTATTTATGTTTATAAACTTAAATTAAAAAAAAGTTTAAAATGTATTATTTATGTGACATTGCATATAATATTATATCTATAACTTAACATTTTATATGAACATTTCGAAGAAAACTATTGGTATTTAATTTTTTTTTTCGACCATATTTAATTGCATATTTGACATTTTTTATGCATTAACACTCCTAAGAGTAATCTAAGAGCACATTTTTTGATTTTTTAGTACATATAAATCCGAGCCCTAATTAAGGCATGTGCAAAGTCTTAAAAAATTAATTAAAATCTGTTGGACCTTTTAAATATTAATAAATCACCGTTACAAAGTAAAAATTAATAATTAAATTTATCTCAACGCTGTTGACTAAAGTTAATTAGCACTCTCTTCTATTATACGGGTGTAGTAAAAAAAAAAAAAAAAAAAAACAAGAAATAAGAAGATATATTCCGTAGAAATTTTACACCTTTTCGCGTAAAGCCTTCACCGGACCACTAAAGGAGAGAATAATAAACGACACACGGCGCGCTATAAAGAGCATCAACAGGAAATTGTGTTTTCTCGTTTACGAGTGTGTAATCTCGAAATATAATATTTCCATATATGTACGTAAGCGCTGTGTACGTAAGCGCACGTAAGTGCCGAAATGGATAAAAAAAGAAATTGAACTAAATTATTATATTTCGAGGATAACGAAAAGCACTTTGCGGACCAGAAATTATAGGAGGAGAAAACAAAAGAGATATAAACATAAACATTTGAGAAAAATAAACGTTGCTGTAAATTTCGTTCATTTGAAGTAGTCCCAAGAGTGGCCAAAAAAAAAAAAAAAAAACCCTCGAAACGGAAACGGGTCTCTTGTCGACTCGCGTATCCAGTCAGTCGCTTTTGATAAATCTAAGAGTTCGCAAAACTGTTGTTCGTTTGTCTCTATGTAACACAATAAAATATAAGATTTTCGATATTTCACGAATAATATTGCACTCTAGTGGCGGATAAAATCACCAGAACGGAATCTACTAAACGATTTATAAAAATTGAATAAAAAAACTGGGAACGTGATACATTATAAAAGTGTCGTTCGATTAACTTTATTAAAAACCATATGTATTTTTTATTTATATTGTTTATATTATTATTATTATTATTATTAAAGGTCATATTATAATAAGATTTAATATGATATTTGACATGCAAAATTGTTGATTAATTTATTCCATTTAGCGGAGCTTGTATAAATGATAAATGAGTCACAGCTAATCGAAATATACACGTTAAGGTACAATACTTAAAACATAGAAGAAAAGAGAAAAGAAAAAAAGCCGGACATACTTCGCACGACGGGTGGTATTCTCTTGACGGGCGTATTAAATAATTTTAAAGAAACGATAAATCAATTTCTTCAGTAAAACGATTCTGAAAGAAGGAAGTTAATAATATAAGAAAAAAATGTGTCCAAAATTTTTTTTCACATTTTCAAAATTTTCTTGCGCCAAAATCTTTTTTATAGGATTTTCTATCTATGTTTAAATTTTCATAAAATTCGGATCAAAAAATGATGGTTTCCGAGTGGTTTTTGTCAAATTTTGGGTAGTTTTTTCCAAAAAAAAAAAATTGAAGAATTGAGAAATTCAAAAAATGACCTCTCTAAAGTACAATCTAGAGGCAAATCCAGTTTCAAAAAGTTATTGATCGAAACTTTTGGATAAGTATTTCTATACGAAAAATTGTACACAGAAAAAAAATAAATAAATAAATAAACATCATTGTAAAAACACTAGCTTCTTCACTTCATTCAGAATCTAAAATAAGACAAATAATAATTAATTAATAACAAACGTATAAATTTCTATGCTGTATTGTTTATTTAATATTTTTTTTTTCGTTTTTATCTATTATTCAGTACCCGTTTCTAGAAAAAATAGTAATAATTAATAAAAAGAGTAAACGGTATAATATAGACGAATAAAAATATTTACAATGAAATTCTCTATCTAGGCACCAAGTTTCAAAAAAATCGGTTGTGCCAATTTTCTTTGATATGCATTAAAGTGTGTAATTTAAGTAAAACTAACGAATTTGTCGAAATTCTAACATCAAACGGCTGTACAGAAAAAAGTTGACTTATTATTTTTGAGATTTCTTGAGGCCAATTAGACATATATGTCAGCGAGATCATAGTAAATTTCAAGTATGAATATCAAAAATCAAAAATTGTATTACATAAAAACTAACAAAAAATAAGAAATTTCCGACATTTTCAAAATGATGTACTTAACTCAAAATTGATCAAATCCTTTTGAAATTTTTTAGAAATGTGTAGGTGAATATTTTTAATACGTAGTTGATGTTAGTTTCAAGTCCCTAACTTCATTAATTTTGAAGTTATATTAAAAAGCAATTTTCAATTTTACGGAAATTCCGGTAATTGCATATTTTGTCGTTTCTTGTCAATTTTTCGACAGATTTTCCCCGTTTTTGGAAAAATAATATAGAGAAATTTGAAAAATGACCTCTTTAAAGTACCATCTAGGTGTGATTCGGGTTCTATACAGATACTGAACAGAAATACTTTTGGACAAGTTATGAAAACATATTTTATGTGAATTTTTAATAATGTATTACTACGAAGAGTCACTGGAGTCATTGTAAAATATATATAAAGCATTTAAGTGTATTTCTATATCTAATGTTAAGTGATAAAAATCCAATATATAATTATTTCAAATTTTAAGCTTTTTAGATAACTAATAGTACTGTTAAATTAGATGATGTATCAATAATAAATAATAATGAGAATTTGTATACCAAAATTATTCCTTATTGACATCCAAAAATATAAATTGACTATCTGATATTGACAAAATACTTTCTATGAACAATTGTGGATTTAAAACTAAATGTTTTGAAGACGAGTCAACGTTATACTGAGATATTACTTCTGTAATCATTTGAGTTTCGTCTATAATCACATCAACAATTCCAAGTAATTTAGACATTGAACCTTGTAATTCTTCATTTGCCATCCCAGCCACCTTACTTCCGCGACATTCCGTATGTTTTTCACACAAAATACTAAACAAAAATATTTTATCTCGACAGAAATCAGTATATTTTTTACACAGATAACAGTCTTGATACGGATCCGATTTCACGTAAACATCAAGATGATTTTTAATTTCTTTAATATAATTTAAGCCTTCAGCGGACAGTTTTAAATCTTTATCATCATTATGTACTTCATGGTTGATGATAAACCAAGATCTGTAAAACACATAAAACGCCCATCGAACGAACAATATTTGATACTCTACCAAATCGCGCACGTTCAACATGTTTTTGGCAATGTTCATTTGTACGTCACGTATACTCTTAACTTCTCCGCGCCATCTGAAACGGACTCCTTCCGCTAACGAATTGAGGTTATTTAAAACGTCGTTTCCAGTCAATTGCGCAATCGAGTACACGTGACTTTTATCACCATGAATTCTATCATTATCTGCAATTGAATTTGAACTAGGTTTTCTACGAATACACTTCGGTAGCGTTAACTGTTTAGTAAACGATTGGTATGTATTCACTGTAATTTCCGAAAAATTTTCATAGATAAATTTTAACTGTCGTATTTTACCGTTTTTATCATGTAAGTTTTTATAAACATCATGGCTAATTGTTATATCTTTGCAGTGACGAATTCGGTAGTTGTCCAACAAATTCAATATGATATCTTTTCTCCGTTTTAATTGATCTTGTTTTTTAGCACATAGATTTTTGTCTTTATTGTCAGTATGGAACGCATTTTTCAAATGAATAATGGCGACTAACACGATATTTTTAAGATCGCTGTCGTCTTGTATAAAACCGGTATTGTACCATGTGTTATATTTATTGAGTAATATATTCAAAAACCTACCATAACCATGAAGAATATCCTCATAGCACTTGGTCTGATTCATTTGGATCGATAAGCATTCATCGTAAATAGTTTGAAGGATGAAAAAATTTAAGTAAATGTCAGTCATACCATTGCATTTAGTTTGCCCTCCTCTCGATGGTATCTTGATATTTGTTAGGTCCAAATCCAACGAATAATCTAACACCGCAGTAGGTGCAGAATACGTTTCCGATTCATCACGAAGCAAACCGAGTAACCACCAAAATTTTTTCAACTCGTCACTTATTATCACATTTATCAAATCGATCAGTGATAAACTGCTTTCTCCCTCGTTGAGATCTACAGGAAGCTTCACGTCCCCAATACGGTCCGCTCTGAGTCCAATCATTGTACCGATTTCTTGCACGTCCGATGGCTTGATTCTATTTTCCTTTTTGTAATTTTCCACTTTGAACACAAACTCGAAATGGTCGACCAATTCGGCAGGGCAACTCATTGATTTCAGTTTCGATATTATCCTTTCACCGCCTGCCGTGTCCATCGACAGACTGTCGTCTTTCCAGCGCTCAGCCGTTGCGTGGAGTATCGCTTTCCACATTACTTTGTAAACGGACAATATATATCCCCGGAAAAATTCGATGTCATACCGGTATTCGACTGTTGGTTGACCGTCAATAGTTTTAATATTCGGTTTAATTAGATCGAAAATTGTAACGTATTTATCCTCGTTCCCGTGCATTTTTACCGAAGAATTTTTCAACAACGACAAACAAAACCGATCGTACGCTGTCTGAGAGTAATTGTCCTTATCTATACATTCCCGTAACCGAATGTCATCCATAGTAATCGGCGAGTACGGCGAGTCTGTGTCAAACGAAACAACGCTTTTGAGGAATCCGTTGAAATCGCACAATATGCACTCACTAAGTGAGTCATCCATGGCGACCTTTTCGAGAGTGCCTTCATTAGCGTTTTTCGAGTCGGTAAAATAACAAAACTCGATAGTGAACCTGTGAATGAGATTCAAGATTTGCAATACCGCGCGATGAATTTCGATAAATATGGCTAGTCCGGGGGAATGATAATTCATATATGATTTATCGTAAAATGCACTTATGTATTCATTGCTTTTGCTCAGTTGCGCGTATTCGTTGAATTTGTTGATGTACATAAATGCAATCAACAGGGTTTTCAGAAAGTACTCTTTGTGTGATTTCAGATTTCCGTATCTATTGGCTATTTCGAATAGCGTAGTAACAGCTCGCGTTAGTGGTCCCTTGAGTTTTCGTAAAAACCCAACGCCGGCAAAACATCTCGGCACGCCATAACTTTTCTTGACGTAGCTATTTTCACCTGTCGGACAAAATTTAAATAAATAAGAAACGAGCCTCGTCAAATCGTACAGGTAATCTGCAATTTCGCATTTTATAAACGTGAACGCTATTGTTAAATGACTGTCGTTCTTTTCGTCAACATTGTTTTTTATCTTCCACAACCAATTTTCTATGTAGAATTCATTTCCGTTTATAAGTATTGACCTGGAACGTTCAATCAACGTACTTAAATTGCTGAATTTCACGAACGGTTTGGTGACGGTGTCGACGTTGTCATCAATATGGTCGTTAAGGTTTGTGCGAACTGTTTGTATTGTAATCGTGAAGATTATACACCAAACAACAATGAGTACACAAGAAGTCATTGTGTATAAATGTATGCAGTTTGACACGAATTAACAGTTCGGTATAAAATAATACTGATAATACTTAATAGATTGTACGTTTTTATTTGTTATAGTATAACTCACTGAATCAAAAATATTCTCAGAAATCTTGTTTTGAATTTAATATTTCTCTCCGGCTCTCACAGTAGCTGACATCTATAAATACAAAACGCAATAATAGTTAATCGATAAAGTGAAAAAAAAAACATGTTTCATGATGAATCAAATAATATAATTTTCTATTATTAGATTCTGAACGAAGTGAAGTAGTTACAAATATGACTCAGTTAACCATAATATCAGATTCTAAACGATGTGAATAAGCTAGTGTTTTTACAATGATGTTTATTATTTTTTTCTGTGTACAACATTTTTTATGGAAATACTTGTCCAAAAGTTTCAATCAGTAACTTTTTGAAACCGGATTTGTCTTTAGTTCGTACCTTAGAGAGGCAATTTTTTGAATTTCTCAATTCTTCAATTTTTTTTTTTTTTGGAAAAAACTACCCAAAATTTGACAAAAACGACTGTGAAACCATTTTTTTTTTTTTTTTTTAATCTGAACTCTATGAAAATTTAAACATAGAAAAAAAAATTTGGAGATTTTTCGACATTTTTTTTCCTCATTTATATTTTCCCCCTTTATATATTATATAAAAAAAAGCAAAGTAAAGTAAAGCAAAGTAATATAAGTAAAGTAAAGTAAAGACAAGAAAGCCGGACATACTTAGCACCACGGATATTCTTCGTTCTTTGGGTCAGATACTTTTGGTGTGTGTGTATTAAAAATGACGACTATTATTGTTATTTATATAATTAATTTCTTTCGTTCAGAATCGTCTTATTGAAGAAATGATTTATCGTTTCTTTAAAATGTAATACACCTACCAAGATCTTCACACCCGAAATGCGAAGAATACTCGACGTGCAACAAACACCTATCGTGCGAAGTATGTCCGGATTTTTTTTTTATTATTATTATCCGTTCAATCAAACCGTGATCGTTTGTTACTGGGATAATCAAAACTTTTTATACGTACCCAATAATAATTTATGTCTGAATAATCCAAAGATATTTTTTTTCAAATTATATAAAAATTGAGACTGGCATCAGACAAATTTCTACTATTGATAGACTATTGATAGTAAATAACTTGGTTTTGATGTAGATAATATTACATTACGGTTACTAACGTTATAATGTAGTAATTACGCAAGCGTTAAAGTAACAGATGAAATGTTCTGAAAAATGTATAACAATAATTGTATAATAATTATTGCTGTTTTGAGAAAAAATGTCTCATTTAACAGTGGTACAATTATTTTTCAGCCTTTTAATACAATGACAGACAGAAACACATATTTATGTGAAGTATTGTTGAGTACATTCAACAATATTAATATACGTATATGGAATATGCTTATTTTCATCTGTGAATAATTTTACTAACTGTAAACATTGTCGAATATTCACTATATTATGCTCGAAATCTAACAAGGTATATGTATGGGGATAGGACATAAACGTCTTATCAGCAGTTATCTGCAAGTGTAATGAAATTGAGGCCGTTCGTTTACAATGTGATAGGTGATACCTGTGTGACGAGTGCGCCATCAAGAAACAAAACAATTTAATAATAAAATGAAATTTTCATTGTTTAAATGATAATTGCAAAAGAAATAAATCAACAAGAGTTGGTAACAGTGTAATAAAAGCAGTAAGTATTTGGCCGATTTAAATAAAACAATATCGAAACGGCCTCAATTTCTTATCGGTTCAGAACCGCAAAATATAGTGGCCTCAAATGGATAATAATATTATGTCCGATCCGTGGGTGTTTTTTATTATCTACGGGCGGCACAGACATGTTGTCTGTGTAAAATAATCAATTGTTGTAAAATATTTAGTTTCGCAGGGGGAGAGACACGGCAGAAGAACGAGATTGTGGCAAGGCGGGTACAAAAAATATGTTCTTGAGCCTGACAACGCGGCCGTTGATAATGAAAAAAAGAATAATAATATTATTATGACACATAACAATATGAACGCTTGTAAAATTGATAGAAAAAAAAAAAAAAAAAAAGAATATGTATGATATGGCGTGTGTGCGCGTTTGCAGTGACAGTGTATTATTATTTTGGATAATAATATTATGCTATTCTTGCAGTGCAATTGCCGTGAAACACGACGCCGCCGTCTGTTCGTCGCGGAACGTTGAAAATCCGTGGATACGAAAAAGATTGTTATTTGTCTTCGGCGGACAATCACACTCGAGAACGACGATGATTTACTGCTAGAAGTGAAAAAAAAAAAATAAAAAATAAATAAATAAAAATGCGTTGAACATAAGCTCCTCTGCTCGAGAGATTCTGGAGAGGTCTCGCGCATACATACAACAAACATAAAAATAATAATATAATAAAAGACCGTATACACTGCCTCTAATGCGGCCTATTCATCGAAATTCTAACACAAATAAACTCGTGTGTTTTGTGGGCGTGTTTTTTTTTTTTTTTTCAAAAATTTCCAGTCTCAAAAGGGTGACGGACTCGTTCGTGTTGCACCTGCTGCTATATATTCGGAGGAGTCACCGATTTGACTCGGCGACAGCAGTCTCATTGTTTGTCGTCGTCTGGTCTCGTGGTCGGAATTAATTTTCTCGCGTTAGCCACGCGAGTCAACTACTACTGCCGCCTGCTATTTTTTTTTTTTTACTTACGTGTACACACACAACAACGCACGTCGTGTTTCTGTGCCGTGGCGACGAATGTAACGTATTTTAGTGACGACCGCGGTGTGTGTGTGTGTGTGTGTGTGTGTGTGTAAGATAGGGTGACCCCTACGTCCTGTTTTATACAGGATTGTCCTTTATTTCGGTTCTGTGTCCTGTTGTCCTGAAAAAACTTCTCTCAGGATGCTTGTTGTCCCGTAATTTCAACTCCGTCCCATATTAATCCCATTTTTTGACTTACTGTTGATTTAAAATTTTTGAAATGAAATTATTGAATAAAAAAAATGTAAGAATCTAGAAATCTTGTGGATATCATTTGATCAGTATTATAATCATAAAATGAATTAACCAGTTTTTTTTTAGAAAGTAAAGTATACAATGTACACGAATAAAGGATTTTGAAGAAATTTTAAAAAGTATCAATTTAGCTTAATTATGTTATTATATGTTTTT